>CADWAF010000565.1:0-22897 GCA_902984215.1 Willaertia magna
GTATCTGATTTACAACCAACTAGAAAAATTATTTTCTCTGATAAATTTTTATTGGTTTGTAAATGAGTTGTTTCTAATTGCTTAATATATCTATTTATATTTTTAAAACTATAAATATCATTTAATGAGAAACATATTAAATAAATATCTGCAACTTTTACAAAATTTTTATTAATTTGTGAAAATTCTTCTAATCCAATCGTATCATAAATTAATAAATAAATTGTATTTTTTTCATATTTATCTATTTTTTTTTTATAAATATTTAAAAATATTAAATTATTTAATTTTTTTGTAAAAAACTTACAAATAATATAATTTCCGTTATACTGTCTCTGTACATATTCCTCATTAAATTCTCCGGATTTAAATTTTAGAATTAAACTAGTCTTTAATAAAAATTAATGAAAATAAATGATTCATTATCACTTACCTTTCCTACCGAAGAGTCTCCTAAAACACAAATTGAAACTGTTTCTTTCTTATCTACGGAGCTGCCTGAACTCATTTTTTTTATGAAGTTTGACAGAATGATTTTTGGCTATCCAACAGCCATTCTTTTTACAAAAATCTTAAATCTATTTGCTACACAAATCCACAACAGTCCTCGCTCAACCTAACACCCACATTACTTCTAACTAACTAATCACCTTCAGGCTTCGTTCCTTGCTAGTTGTTTGAAATAAACAAATAAATGGAAATTGTTTTTATTCAAAAATAGCAAAAAAAAATTCGCAGCTTCCTTCATCTTTTTCTCCAATTTTTTGTATTCAATTAAAGCCTTCTTCAACCAAAAACCCAGAAAACCAAACAAAAAATAAATTATGATAGTAACCACTACTAACATGAATGAAAATAATCATCCTTCACCTAATACTAATACAAACAATAATAATAACTTAGCAACAAAATCTCCAAGAAAGGCTTCAAAAACAACAAAGAAGATTTCAACTTCTTCTCTATTAACACATTCTACGTCTTCTTCTACCATAGATATTACTAATAACACTTCTCATTCTTCTTCTAATAACAATAAGTATACAACAAGTCCTTCCCCAAAAACAACAAGTAATAAATCTAAATCTCCATCTACCCCAAAAACCACATCTACCACCACTTCTAATAATAATGATAATAATAAACAATCACCTTCTATAACCATGGATCCATTTCTTTTCCATCCTGAAGATATGTCAAATATACCATTCGCTCCAACTTTATATCCAACAGAAGAACAATTTCGTAATCCAATTGAATATATAGAATCAATCCAGGCTATAGGTGAAAAATATGGTATCGTAAAAATTGTCCCGCCAGAATTATATTTCTTAGAACCTGCTGAAAACTTTTCGGATTTGGGTATTAATCCTGGTTCCATTAAATTTATTTGTAAAATACAAAATATTCATCAATTACAATTTCGAAATGCTTTTCAGGCTAAAAAATTTAAAGAACAAGATTTAATGGAAAGAAATAAAGAAATTGCTAAAAATGAATTTTCTAATTCTCCATTGAAAAGAAAAGTTTTTGAATTATTTCCTACAAGTTCAATAAAGAGAAGAAAGAATTATTTATCTATTAATGATGATGAAGAATTAAAAGAATTAAATAATAATAATCTTAATGATATAATTGAAACAAATATTAAGGATGAAAGTAATAATGAAAATAATAAGGCTATAATAATTAATGAAGAAAGTAATAATAATTTAATTAATACAATAATTAATAATGAAAATATAAATGATAATAATACTTTTAATTTATCACCAAATAATAATTCTTTACAAAATAATAAAAAGGGAAATAAAAGAAAATCAAGAGAAATGGGAGCATCATCATCTTCTACAACAGGAGAAGGACAAGATGATAATTTTGGATTTGATAGAACAATTAAACCAATGAGTTTAGGAAAATATAAAGAAATGGCAGATGAATTTTTTATAAATTATTTTAAAAATAGAAAAGAAAAGTCAAATACTTTTTTACAACAAACCCAACAATTAAACCAACAACAATCTCAACAACATTCTTTACAAAATGATGATGTCACTTGTCAATTAGCAAAGAAAAGTACTAAAAAACTAGCTAGAAATGGTGGATTAAAAAGATTAAATGGAATATCATATTATAATGATGATTTAAACCAATTATCATTTGAAGATTTTGAAAGTGAATATTGGAGAATTGTAAATAATGAAAATTCTGAAAATGTAACTGTATATTACGGTAACGATTTACCAGTAACTGAATACCCAACATTATTCCCACAAGGTTGGAAGTGCGATTGGGATGCAAACAAGTTAGCTAAGGTACCTGAATCTTTACTTTCCTATTTAACACAAGATATAGCTGGAGTGAATGTACCAATGTTATATATAGGGATGTTATTCTCTTCATTTTGTTGGCATGTAGAAGATCATTTCTTATATGCAATGAATTTTATTCATCAAGGTGCTTGTAAACAATGGTATGGTATTCCAGGTTATGCAGCAGAGAAATTTGAAAATGTTTTTAAGAAAATGTTTCCAAATTTATTTGTTGGACAACCTGCTATATTACACATGTTAGTTACACAAATTTCACCAAGTATTTTACAACGTGAAGGTGTACCTGTTTATAAATTAGTACATGAACCAGGTAGTTTTGTAATTACATTCCCACGTGCTTATCATTCAGGATTTAATTTAGGTTTTAATATTGCTGAAAGTGTAAATTTTTCAACATGTTCTTGGTTAAAATATAATAGAATAGCTTTAGATAAGTATTATGAAACAAAAAGGGCAACTACTTTTCCAACAGAACAATTAATTATTTCAGCAATAACTTCTTTTATTAATAAGGAAAGAAAAGATTCTAAATTTTATGATACTACATGTAAATATCTTTTTGATGAATTAAAATATTTTACTGAAAAGGAAAGAGATTTAAGATTTAAAGTTATGGAACGTTTAGAAAATAAAACGATAAGACAAATGCCACAAATATCAAATAGAAAAGTTACAAAAATAAGAAAATGTTCACAAAAAGATAATCAAATAACTTGTTGTAAATGTAATATGGATTGTTATTTATCAGCTGTAAATTTTAAACCAAATAGAAAACAAGAGAATTATTATTGTTTAAAATGTGCATTAAGTGAAATGGTGAATGATAAAATATTTTTACAAAAAAGTCAATTTGTTGAGAGATTGCCAATGAAAGAATTGGATGATTTATTGCAACAATTTGAACCTTTTGTGAAGAAATAAAACTAATTTTTTTTACGATGAGAGGCAATATTATTAATGTAATTAAATATAATTGGTTAGTCAACAAAGGCGTTTTAAAACATTTAAAGCCTAAAGGAGGTCTTTTTTACTGCTTTATTTTCTTTAAATTTTGATACTAAGTTGTCCAAGTTAATTTTTAATTTAAAAACTATCGATTTTTATTGATTTCAGTTACTTGAACAAATTTAAACTTAATTTTCAACATATTGTGGAGGTGGTTGTAACTCTTTTTGTTGTTGATTATTGATAACACTGGTAGTGTTATCAAAAGCTCCTGTTTGTCCAGTTTGCCTGTTTGGTTGTGGAATAGATTTACTACTATCGTTAACTGCAGTAACTTCTCCCTTGAGATAAAACCATAACTCTGGTTCAGTTTGTATCAAATATCCAACAGAACATACACTTATAAATACTCCACTAACTAAGGCAATTACAAAGAAAATTACTGAGATACTTGGCGAAGTGTAAGCAATTTCACTCTTGGCTAAGGTAAACAAAGTTGAAGCAATAGCAAAATGCGATGTCCATTCTAAAAACAAAACTACTGGATAGGCAATTGAAAAGCCAATAATTCTGGATGCTGCCAAAAGAAGCAAAACTAAACGTTTATATTTGAAAGCAGAGGTTTCCTTGACACATAAAATTAAACTAACTATACCGATTGCCAGGAAGAATACATCAATAAACATTAAAAAGAAATCGAAAATGGCATAGAGATAAACTTTGTAATAAAACCAGGGTATCATTGAAGCAAAATGGGCAACAAGAAAGATTGCAGAGATTACTACCATTAAAACAGAAGATGCAATGTAGAATGGTTTCCAGTTCTTAACTAATTGTGTTGTTTGTTGGGGACTGTTCATTGGTTTTTTTAACTGTTTCCCCACTTGCACAGTTCGGAAATTATAGTTAGTTTGCAACTTAACTTAGTTTGCTTTTCCTTTCTCTTAAACAAATAAAGTACCATTTTTACAGTAGTTTTAATTAACTACATATTTTTAAATAATAATTTTATACGTTCAATTAAAAAGATAAAAGTTTTTTTAAAGTTTAAAATATTTTCATTTTTTTTATTGTCACTATTTTTATTTCTACTATTAACTATTAAAACCTTTTATTTCAAATTTCTAATAAAATTAAATTGTTTTACTTTTTTAAAAAAGAGCTTTGTTAAATTTAATTATATTTAAACTTTTATTATTTAATAACTCTTCAATAGCTCTGTCTTTTTTTGTTTTTGTTTTTATTGTAGTTGTGATAGTTGTGATAGTTGTAATAGTTATTTTTATTTTAATTATTGAACCATCACTTATTAAAACTGAAGAACTATTATTTATTAAAATTAAAGAATTACCATTTATTAAAACTAAAAAATTATCATTAATTGAAACTAAAAAATTACTATTTATTGAATCTATTATTTTAATAAAATTTAATTTTTTACATTTTTTTACAGTAGAAACTTTTCAAATTTATATAAAAAAAAATCGAAAAAAAAGTAAAAAAATTTTTAAATAAGTTGTCTTTAAAGATAAGTTTTTCAAAAAACTTTAAAGTACATTAGCTTTTATTTGGTAGTTATTATAGGAAAAATTGTATATTCTTGCTTTATATAAGGAATTTTAATTAATGTTTAAGTTTTTTTTTCCAATCCAACAATTCAACTTACTTAAATAAACTACCCTCCAAAATTCTGTTTTTTTTTCAATTTTTTTTTACGCAAACTTAAAAAATTTTTACTATACAACTTCTTTCAATTTATCATTCTTTTTCCTTTTCTTTTCTTATCTTTCAACCTTCTTCTTTTTTTTTTCAATTTTTCACTTTCTACCTTCTTCTCCTTCCTTACTTTTATACATTACATTTTCTTTACATTATAAATATCACAATCACAAATATTATTATAAATAATAAATTTAAATTAAATATAATTCTTCTTATTATATCCAACCTTTTAATAACACTTTTTACAATAATTAGGATTAGTTAAAAAATTAAATTAAAATAAAACTTACCTAAACAAAATAAATAATAAATAATAAAATAAAATAATATGAATAATAATTAAAAAATTAAATCAACTAATTACTTCTTGTAAATTCTAAACTATAAGCTTTTAGAATATTATTTTTTTTATTTTTTTAATCAAAGAAAAAGTTTTAACTTTAATAAAATTTTTTTTCAACCTATCTTCTCACTATCATTTAATATACTTCGTTTTACATCCTATTGAAAAAGAAAAATTAAAGAAGAATTATATTGTAGAATATAAAGCATTTATTTATAATTAAAATTTGGGTAATAAAATAGATTTAATTAATAATAACTAAATAATTGTTAATACATTATTATAAATAAATATAAATAATGTAATAAAATACTAAATTTTTTAAGAATATCTAATGAAATACCTAAAATTTATTGAAAATAAACATTTAGACTTTATTGTTATTACTATTGAAAAATAGTTGTAAAAATATTTAATATACTTTGTTGAAACATTTTTTTATTAATTATTATTACCTTCCATCATCATTTTTCTACCATTCATGCCATTCCTGTTAAAATAAATTATTTAATTTAAAAAAATAGCAAAAGTTAAAGTTAAATAAAAAATTAAAAATTAAGTTTTATAGAATAGAAATAAGAATAATAAATATTATTATAATTAAACTTATATCTGGTGAAAGTTTGGTTATTTAATATAATATTAATGGATCTACTATGTGATACTAGAAAAAAAAGATTAATAATTCATTTTTTTATTATAATAACTAAAATAATAAAAAATACAATAAAAAAAAGATAAAACAAAGCATTTTACTAAATACATTTTAATAAACTATTCTAATCTATACCCTTACACTTGCTTCTCTAATTTTTAAGTTATTTTAATAGCTTATAATATTTATTACTCAATATTTACTATTAAAACTATATTTAACACCCATAATTATAAACATAAGAAACCTTTTTATAAATACAGACACAAATTCATTAAATATAATATATACTATTACATAAAATACATCAAAACTATGAATGTATTAACTTTTTAAATATTATGGGAGAAAATTAAATATTATAAAGAAAGTCATTTTTAAAATAAAGTTTTTTTTTTTAAATAGAATTATTAATTTTATAAAAAAAAGAATCTATGTCATTAATAATCTAAAAAACTTTAATATTAGTATTTTTATAATATTATTAATTATTTTAAACAACCCTAATACCTTAATCTTCTGTAAATTTTATATTAACTCTAATAATCAACATAATTTTTTTGAATTCGTTAAAATTTGTGTAAAAAATAAATATTTAGTATAAAATAATTACTTTTTTATTGATAATATAAGTATATAGAAAATTGGATATTTTTGAAGAATTTTATGATCTTTTAAAGTTAGATTAATATTTTTTTCAAAATATAACCCTAAATTAAACCTCTATAAACCAATATTTCATGTAATTAAAGCCAAAATACATAAAGTTTATAATTTTAAAATAGACATTCCTTTTATAACATTAATTATTAAATATATTTTAACAATTACTTATGATATAATATTAAACTGTTATAATTATTATATTTATTATATTAAGAACAAGTTAAGAAGAGAATTAAATAAAATAAATGAAACTTTATAATCAATTATTTATCATACTCAATAAACTAATAACCAATAAAAAAGTATCTAATTTGTTATTTTTATTTATTTATTCTTCTTTTTCTTTTTGTTTCTATAAACTTATTTATTATTTTATACCATTAATCTTTTTTATTTCCTACTTTATTGTTAAATAAAAGATTAGAATACTTGAAATTAAATTTAATAGTTTATTTTTTTTAATTTTTTTTTTATACATGTTTTTTACAACTACTCATTTAAGTACTTTTATTTTTGCTTTTTTAAATATTTATTATTTTATATAGAAACCTATTTTAATAAGTAACTTTATATTTATATTATAAAAATTGTACAAAAATTTAAACCACTTTGACTGTAAAGAAAAATAAAAAAATTAAATATATTTTTATTCTAAAACACATAATCTTCATTATTTTATTATTTATTAAATAAACAAATAATTAATATATCACATATTTAATTTGATGGATTTTAATTTATTAATTAAATTAAAATTATTATTTATATTTTTTTTTAATTATAAAAAATCGATTCAGATAAATTATTTTTATTATATTTAATATAATTATAAATTTTATTATTAACAATTTTCTATTTATAAAAATTTAATAGAAATTAAAAAAATTATTAAATATTATAAAATAAAAAAATTAATATTTAAAATATTATTATATACCTACAGATTGGGTTTAGAGATTAATTTTACAAACCGCAAATCCCACCTAAGCCTAATCCTTGGCTACATAAGAATACCTCAATAAAACTAATTTTTTTACAATGAAAGACGATTGATCAAAATTTACAAAAAATATTTTCTGAACGTGCGATAAAGAAGAAAAAAAATGGATTATTCTGAATATTGGATTGACAAGTTTTCCACAGTATTGAAGGGTGAAGGCCTTTTTGATTATCAAGTCGAAAGTACTTCAAAAGAAAGAGCTGTTTTTAAAGCTATGTTTAGGAATGATAATGTACAAAAAGAAGTTTCAGTTAAAATTGTAACAGATGATTTTGAAAATGAATTAGAAATGGTAAGGTGAACTGTTTTCTATTTTGATTAACCAATAAAAGGCCAAATTATTATTAGAAAATAAAAACTTAAGTAACAATATTATTAATGTAATTAAATATAAAGAGGGAGAATTAGAATCAAAATTAAATTACCTTTTATTGATTACTGATTACTATAAAGAAGGTGATTTACGTAAATTTATTAATAAATACTATGAAAACGAATTTATTCCACCTATATTAATATTTAAAATAATATTTCAAATCAATAACGCATTAACAGTTATACATAATTTTAATACAGAAGAATCTAAAAAAATAATTCACAGAGATATAAAATTAGAAAACGTTTTTATTGAAGAATTTGACAAAGAAAACTTGTACATTAAAATTAGATTAGGCGATTTTGGTGAAGCAAAAATAATTCAACAAACAATTTCTTCTTTACAACATGGAACGTATGGATATTTACCTCCTGAAATTAATTCTGACAATGTTCAATGGTCTACTAAATGTGATATTTGGTCATTAGGTGTTTTGTTACTTAGATTAATTACAAAAGATTTTGTAAGTTATTTTTAATAACATTTTTTTTACAAACAATTAAAGAAAGATAATAGTAAAGAATTATATGGGGAATATACTCAAATTAATTTATTAAAAAAAAACTATTACAAATGTAAGATGTTCATATTATTTTTTATTTAAATTTCTTTAGGAATATAAAATATTTGTTACACCACTATTACATTGTTTAAAATTAAATTATAGAGATAGGTCAATAGATTGTTTAGAATTATTTAAAAATATTATTTTAATTAATTCACCAGAAAAGTATTTAGACAAAAAAAAAGAGTTGTTTTTATTTTGTTATTTTTATACACTTAAAAACAATCAACATGATTCAAAAGAAATATTACACTTTTTGCGAGATAATATAATTTTAGAAAATCAATTTACTAATTATGAGATTTCTTTTTTTTATTTCTTAAAAGGTTTAAATTATAAATCATTATTTACAAAATAATTCCACTTCTCTTCATCTCCCTTTCCAAAACAAGAATAAATTGGTTCTTTCTGAATATTTACATTTTCAATTAAATTTTCTTTTCTATTAATAAAATTTAATATTAAATTAGCAGTATCCAATTCCCTTTCTAAATAAAATAAATGTCTTGTATTATTTAAAATTATAAATTTACAATATTCATCATCCTTCATTGCTTCATAATAAATAGAAAAACATTCATCTGAAGGAACTGTAGTATCAAATAGAGCCCAAATAAGTAATGTACTTCTATGATGTAAATGTACTCCACTATTATTATCTCCTTCTTCTTGTTCTTTATTCATAACAGTTTCCTTTTTAACAGTACTATTAAATCTACCAATCTCTTTAATCTCTTCATCACATCCATTTAAAGGAAAGTTCTTAAATGAATTTAAAAAACAATTAATATCTTGATTTAAAGTACTTTCTTCTCTTTTTAATTTTAAATAATTTTTAATCATTTCTTTTACATTTTCATTTAAACAAAAAAGTGAACCATTTAATTTTTGTTCATCACTTATAAAATTTTGTATTGTTGAATAAATAAAATTTCCTAAAAATGGAACTTTTAAAATATTTGCGCCAAAAGGTAAATTCCAATAAGCTCCGGCAGGTGAAAATAGAATTAAATCATTTACTAAATTTGGATATTTTTTTGTAAAACATGTTGCGATTGTACCGCCCATTGAAAATCCAACAATTGTAATTCTTTCCTTTTCTTCAACGTTTAACTTTTTATTTTGTTGTAAACTATTTTCTTCATTTAAATGTAAATTATTTTGTAAAGTATTATTTTTCTTTAAAATTAATTGATCAATTAATTCAAATAATTGTTCAACAAATAAATCTGCAGTATGTAATTCTTGTGGATCTGATGATTTTCCTCTACCATAAGTATCATAACGTAATGTTTTAAAATTTATTTTATCATTTTGATTATCATTTTGATTGCTGTCAATCTTTTCAATGTTATTGTCATTTTCAATATTATTATTATTAGAAGAAGCCAATTTAATTAAGGTATTAGTTAGTGATTGATAGGTAAATGAATGTGAAGTAATTCCTGGAACGAAAATAATGGTGTGATTGGAATTTAAATTACCGTCGAGAATATATCTTGTTTTTCCATGTTTTGTTTTAATGAAATGGAGAGAATTATTTTCTTGTTCTTCTTGTTGCATTTTTTTTTTGATTTTTTTTTAATTTTTATTAATCAATTTTGTGAATATTTCCTTGTTCCTATAAAAAGTCCTTGTAAAGTTATTACTTAGGAAAATTATCAAGAATTTGTAAAGTTTTGTAATCACTACAAATTACCGTAACCAGCTTAGAAACTGAAATTATAAATCAAGGTTTATTATTGACCTTAATTGCCTTTCCGATTTTCGGAATATTTTTAGAAACCCAAAAAAAAAACTGAAACGCACTTTCCATAATTTTTAGAGAAAAGAAAAAAAAAACCAGCCAATCCACCTCTTTCGCTTAAAACACTTCCGATTGAAGAGTTTATTAGACAATTTCACAATAAAAAACAATTAACAAGTGACAGTCAGTATAGATTAAAATAATTATTTGGAAATGTCTTTTTTCACATTTAATAAAACTGCTGGAAGTGGTCCACAACGTTGTTGTGCGCAATCAATTTTTGTAAATAATAATAACAACAAAATAATTGATTTAAATAATAACTTTAATAATTCTTCTTTTAATTTTGTAAATAATAATAATTTTACAACAACAAAAACGAAACGAAAATTTAATGATTTTAATGAAAATAATAATTTTAATTCAACAACAAATATAAATAATGAAAGCGATAACAACGATAGCGATTTAGAAACGGAAATGATTAGTCAACAACAAAAAGAAGAAAATAGTTGTCCTTTAAAGAAAGTTAAATTTTGTTTGCAACAACAACAACAACAGTCAACTATTGAAAATAATTCTTTACAAAATAATAATATTGAACAACAAAAACAAGAAATAGAGGGAAATATTAATGGACTTAATAATAATAATAATTTATTTAATATAATAATAGACAATAATAATAACAATAATTTTACTAAAAAGAGAAAGAGAGTAGATAATTGTACAGATTTAATGATTTATAAAGATAATAATAATACTCCTCACCATACAATAATTTTAAATGATAATAATAATGAAATAATTAACAATTATAACGCTAATAACAATAATAACACTACAAATAACAATAACAATACTAAAAATAATAATAATTCATTTGAAGAACTAATTAAACAAACATTAATGAAAAATTCAGTACAACACCCAAAAAGTAAAGATTTAATATTTTTATCAAATTTAAATAATGTCAACCTTAATCGCAATCATAATAATAATAACAACGATAATTACAATAATCAATTTGCAATTGTACCTTATCGAAAAAAAGAAGATATTTTATTTGGAAATTTAAACAACAATAAAGAAGAACAAGAGGAGAATATAGAAGAAGAAATTAATATGGATATTGAATAAATTTTTGTAAATATAAATTTATTTATTTAACTTCTTTTTCTTTAAAAATCTCTTAACAAATCTTCCCATCAATTCTAAATGTTGAATATTTACTTCACCAAGTTTATTTTCATTAAACTTATTCCCAATTAACTTAACATATAAATTATCTTCAGATAAGGAAGTATTTGGTGTATTACAAAAATTAATTGCAAATTCTGGACTCTTTGTAAGCGTACAACGATTAACCCTTAATAAACGAGCCTCATTTTGTATGTGAATGTTATCTCCAATACTTTCAGTGATTGATGTATAGTCAATTGATTCACATAATGATCTATCACAAAGACAAACACCATATTTACCAGATCCACTAATTTCACAACGATTTAATGAATGAAGTATTGATTCTCCTATAACACGTATACTATCTTGTTTAACACTTTGAATTTTACATCTATTAATTGTAGATCTACTTCTATCCATTAACCAAATACCAACATCTCTAACGTCAGTAATTAAACATTCTTTTAGTACAATATTACTTGTATTTGAAGTAATAATACCTGAACCAGTATGACATGAAGTAATTGTACAATTTTGTAAGGTTAAAGCACCAGAATCCATTTCAATACAACTAACTAATAAATTATCATTATCATCAACTAATTGATTTTCATATCTAGGAGCACGTTTCATTTGAAAAGTAATATTTTGTATAACACCACCATTTGCTCTATAAACAATGATACTTTCATCGGGATTTAAGTTTTCAATAATTACTTTACCATTACTTCCGACAGGTTGTTGTTTAACTTTTATTTGATTTAAAACTTGTTGGAATCCCATCATACTAAATTGTTTTAGTGGATCTCCACCTTCAACTTTTTGCGTTCTATTGTTATTTCTATTGTTATAAGTATTGGTGTTACCTTCACCAAGGCTAGAAGATACAAGCATTCCTCCTACTCCTGCTGAACCAATACCATTCTCATTATCTTCGGCTTGTTCTTTCTATCGTTATTAGTTAGTTTGGAATGATTTTCATGGATGTAAGGCTTAAAGATGAAAAATTAATTTTGAAACTTACCTTTAATTCTTGCAATTCTTCTTCATATTGAATTCTTTGAAATTCTTCTTTTTGTTTTGTTTCTTCTTCTGTCATATAACCACATAATTGGATTGGTTTTTCAATCCATAAATTTTCTTTATAATGTCCATTATAAACCATAATCTTTTCTCCTCCTTTTGCAGCATCAATAGCATCTTGAATTGAAGTAAAACATTGACATCCCTTATGTTCCTCGGCTAAAGGAACGTCTTCTACCTTAACAATTAATTTATATCCCGATTGTTCAATCAAACATAACAACTATATTTTTCGTAATATTTTTAAGCGGGAAGGTATTTTTTAAAAGTTAATGATTCGTCAAAATTCAAAAATCACTTACCCATTCATCTGCATAAGATAGGTTTTCAAAAATTAAACAATAATTTAATCAACAATCATTCATTAATTAATAAAAAATAAACATTAACTTCCAATAAATCAATCAATCAAAATTAAACCTACCAATTTCTTGTTCACTACTTCCCGCTAAATAATAAGTTCTAGATTTAGTTTGAATTTGTAAAGAATGTTTAATTTCATTATTTGTCCATCTTGAAATTGGACAATTTAAAATATTTATAGCTCCTGTAAAATGTTTATCTTCAGGTGATTTATAATAAAGTAAATTTGTTTTACATAAAGCAAAATATCTAGTTTTCCAATTTTTAACTTTTTCTCCTTGTTTTTTTAAAGTACCATATTTTTGACATGTTTTAACTGCTGTTTCAAATGGAATACGAAAATTAGAGGCTCTTCTTTGTGGACGATGTTCTTTGTTTGACATTTTTTTTTCTGTTGATGTCTGAATTTTTGTGTTGTTACAAAAATCAAAAAAAAAGCCACTTTTTATTTCACTGTTATTCAAAGTTTATTAATACCTTTAGGTAAATTGCTAACAAAGAATAGATGACAGTCACCTTTAAGAAAATTGTTAGAAGTTATTATTTTGTCTTTTTATTAAAAATTTTACTAACAACAATTTACAGTTGAAAGCCATGGCTGAATATCGGTTTAAAATTCACACATTCTCCCAAACAAACCACAAACAAAGGACTGATGTCTTGTTTTAGACAATTTTAAATTGGAAGAAATTAAAGAAAAAAATTAAAACATTCGGACCTACTAACCTAAAATCCATCATGCTATTTCGCCAACTTTTCAATGCAGAAACCTGTACATTTACCTATCTTTTAGCCTGTGAAGAAACAAAAGAAGCTGCACTTATTGATACAGTTTATGAAGAAGTTAAAAGAGATGCTAAATTAATGGAAGAATTAGGTTTAACTGTAAAATATCTTATAGAAACACATGTTCATGCTGACCACATTACTGGAGGAAGAGAAATAATAAATAATAACTTTCCAAAAGCTGTACAAGTATACAGTGTTCATAGCGGAGTAACCATTGAACAACCTAATCCAAATCTACAATTAGTAAAAGAAGGAGATATAATCAGTATTGGAACAAGCGTTAAATTACATGTTGTTGAAACCCCTGGCCATACCAATGGTTGTTTATCTTTCTATACAGATGATAAATTAAAGGTCTTTACTGGGGATGCCTTGTTCATTAGAGGATGTGGTAGAACTGATTTCCAACAAGGAAGTCCTTATACTTTATATAACAGTATTAAGAAATTGTATAATACATTGCCTGATGAATGTTTAGTTTATCCTGGACATGATTATAAAGGAATGACTTGTAGCTCAATAGGTGAAGAAAAGAAATTTAACCCTAGGATTAATGAAAATCAAACGGCAGAAGGGTTTGCCACTATTATGAATGGTTTGAATTTACCACAACCAAAGAAAATTAATATTGCTGTACCTGCCAATTTATTGGGTGGTGTGCCAGTTGACCAAAAATTAAAATAAACCAAATTTACCCAATATCGATGTATTATTGTACTTTTTTGTTTATATCTACTGTAGGATGCGATGGTCGAGTGGTCTAAGACGTTAGATTAAGGCTCTAATCCGCAAGGGCGTGGGTTCAAATCCCACTCGCATCAGTTTTTAGGAAGGGCATTTTCTTTATTTACTCCATATTAAGGAACGCAAAGTGGTTGACCAGAACTTAAAAATCAAAACCATAATAATTTTCGAACAGCGCCTTTGGCAAAGTGCGGGAACTCAAAATCTACTGTTAAAAAAAAAACAATGAACAGTCCCCAACAAACAACACAATTAGTTAAGAACTGGAAACCATTCTACATTGCCTCTTCCGTTCTAATGATTGTAATCTCTGCAATCTTTCTTATTACCCATTTTGCTTCAATGATACCATGGTTTCATTACAAATTTTATCTCTATGCCATTTTCGATTTCTTTTTAATGTTTATTGATGTGTTCTTCCTGGCAATCGGTATAGTGAGTTTAATTTTATGTGTCAAGGAAACCTCTGCTTTCAAATATAAACGTTTAGTTTTGCTTCTTTTGGCAGCATCCAGAATAATTGGCTTTTCAATTGCCTATCCAGTAGTTTTGTTTTTAGAATGGACATCACATTTTGCTATTGCTTCAACTTTTTTTATCTTAGTCAGGAGTGATATTGCTTACACTTCGCCAAGTATCTCAGTAATTTTCTTTGTAATTGCCTTAGTTAGTGGAGTATTTATAAGTGTATGTTCTGTTGGATATTTGATACAAACTGAACCAGATTTATGGTTTTATCTCAAGGGAGAAATTACTGCAGTTAACGATAGTAGTAAATCTATTCCACAACCAAACAGGCAAACTGGACAGATGCCTTCTTTGTATCCATCAACACTATCGCCAGCTTTTGATAACACTACCAGCAATGTTGTCAATAATCAACAACCAAAAGAGTTACAACCACCTCCACAATATGTTGAAAATCAAGTTTAAATTTGTTCATGTTTTTAACTGAAATCTATAAAAATCGATTACAAAGATAGTTTTTACTTTTACGCTGCTCAGTATCAAAATTTAAAGAAAATAAAAGAAAATAATGCAGTTTTTATTTAAACTGAACATTCCATTAAAAACAATTAGTTAATCTCTTTGCATCTTCTTTTGCATCAGGACAACTTCCATCATTTGCTTCTCTCATTAATTCTGGTAAATTTGCTTCAAGTGTGACATGTAATTCTTCACCGGCTACACCAAATTGATGAAAATTACAACCATTTGATTGTGTATCATTTGGATTATGTTTAATGTGTAAAATCATCTTTTTTAAACCTAAGAATGCTTCTTTACAATCTGGATCTTTACAAAACTCTTTTGGAAGATCCTCACATAAATAATTAATCTTTCTTGAAAATTTTAAATATAAGATTGCATTATCAACTGGTCCTAATTCTTCTCTTCTTGCTTTCCACTTTAAATCTGATGGAAGAGTTAAAATTGATTCCCAGTCAACTAAGAAAATCATATTTGGATTAATCTTTTGTAATTCTTTATTTTTGTCATTTGCCTTTGCACTAAATACTTCTCTAACTTGTTTCTTGAATGACAATCCACCAGTTTTTGGTAAGAACTCTTCTTCGTAGTTCAATAACATTGCTGTTAATTTTTTTTAATTTATTTTTTTGATTTTGGAAAATTTGAATTTTAAAATTATTGCCTTTTATAGCTATTTGTGACATGGTTGTTGGAAGGAACTGTAATAAATTTTGAAAATAAAGTGGGAGGATACACATTGTAAAACGTTTCTTTTTTACCGCCTCCTTTAGGCGCTGGAAATGTTTTAAAGGGTTGCATGAGAAAAAACTACAAAACGTATAACACCACTTGTATGCACTCTTTTTCTTACCTCAGTGTCTAAAACTATTATTACAAAAAGAGACAAAGTAACAAATAACAGTGAACGCAAGTGGTACTCACTGTAACACCTTTGTTGACAAATGCTGCTGACTGTAAACAATTTGTTATTTCTTTCAAAAATAAGTTTTACTTTTTAGATGTATCATGGCACCTCGAACAAAGTAAGGCAAAAATAGTGAAACGGATATCCGTTTATAAAGGCAACTGTGTTTTTCAAAAGTAATTTTTATGTGCTGCAGCAATTACGTCTCGCACAAGGAGTTGCGCAGCTATCAACACCTTAACAAAACTATTTAACAAGGTAGAATTTGTAAACAATATTCCAGTGATTTGTTAACAAACAAATGTCTGTACGTCAACAGCACTTTAAAGAATTATTTCAGTACTTACACGAAATCTCTTTGAGTGAGGAAACCTTAAATGTTGGTAATGATAAGAAAATGTTTAATGAAAGAAACATAATTGATCAACAGTTATTTCAGTTGGTGAGAGAAATGCAAAAGAATAAGGGAAAGGGTATTGCAGGTTATTCTTCCATGAAAAGTGGATTTTTATTTTCAACAGTTTGTCACAATACTGTAACGTTAAAGAATTTATTTGATTGGCTAAATAAGAATTTACAATGGAATGATGTGAATGTAAACATTTCATTAATAGTTTTAATGTTTGAAAAGAAAATAATTGAAATTATTAAACCTTCATATTTTGCATCAAGAGAAACCTTACAAAAAGAACTGTTATCGACGGCAAATAACGAAATTTACAAGAATGACATTTCTGCATTCAATTCAATACCATTCAATTCTTAAATCCATATAAACCAAGGTTAATTGTTATTGGTGGTGGATTTGCTGGATTGACAACTTTGAAATCTTTAACAGACAGATATTCAGTTATTTTAATTGATAAAAAGAATTACTTTGAGCTTATTCCCGCAATTCCATTTCTTATTCAAAATGTTGAAAAGAAAGTTACTATAAATTATAGTGAATTGGTAAAGAAATATAATTTTACATTTATTCAAGGGAGTGTAAAAAAAGTAACTGAAAATGAAATTTATTTGGAAAAGAACTTTGTGGTGTTAAATGAAATTCCTTATTTATTTGCGACCGAGGCAAATGATAGCAAAAGTTTACAACATGAAATTTCAATTGATTTACAAGAAGAGGGAGACAATAATGCAAACAATTCCTCACAAAAATTACAACAAAAAGAAGTAATCACTACAAATGAAGAGAAGATATTATCTTTTGATTATTTACTAATATCAACTGGAGCAGGTTTAAATTTATATAATCACCCACTTTTTAACAGTGATACAAATGATAAAATTACTTTTGTAAATGGTTACGATGGTAAATCCATTAAAGATTCCTTACCGATCTGTGATACAACTGATAACCCAATTTGTGTAATTGGCGGTGGGTTAGTGGCTGCTGAAGTTGCTGGTGAATTAATTGAAAAGTATTCAAACAAAAAGAAGAAAATTATCTTGATCCAAAGATCTGACAAATTGTAAGTTTTTATTTTTATATTTGTTTAAGGCAGTTTACAACAACTGTTATTTTAAACAAAAACAGATTATCTCACTACGATGAAAATGTTCATGAAGTTATTTACGATTATTTTAAGGAAAAGGGAATGGAAATTATGTTAAACACAATAATCGAATCTGTAAATGGAAATGAGTTAAAATTATTTGATAAGGAGAAACAAGAAAGATTTACTATTAGAACAGATATTTGTTTTATCTGTTTTGGTTCTTCACCTCAAACAAATTGCCTTAAAGAAAATATGTCACATTGTTTAGATGAAAATAATTTCATAATTGTGAATAATCAGTTTAGAGTAAAGTCAAATGAAGATAATAATTATTATTCAAATATATTCGCAGTAGGAGATGTAACTAACACTAAAGAAGATAAAGTTGCCAAAATTGCTTATCAACACGCCGTGTCGGTCATTAAGATTTTACAACATGTAATTTACTGTAAAGCTTTGAATTTAAATGACGAATTGTCACCATTTGAATACAAAGAAAAAACTGAACCCCTGCCAAGAGTTTTAAGTTATGGGAATAGAGGGATGATAATTAAGGAAGGACATCATTTTATATCTGGTGGTTTTTTAATTTATTTAAAAGAATTTTATAATGTTATGGGAATTCTTGTAATTCTTTATTGGTAATTTTAACTTTAATTAATCCAGCCAACTATTAACAAAATAAACTACAAATTACTTTTAACTAAACCAAAGACACATATACAGCAGCTAAAACAACTAAAAATCTACAGCACTAGTCTCCCGTTAGACAAAACCTGTTTAATGAGGATTTTTAATCTGTTCCCACTCGAAAAATGAGTAGAGTACGATGTAACCTTAATAAAAAAATCAAACACAATAATGACTAGAGAAATTGTTCATATTCAAGCAGGTCAATGTGGTAATCAAATAGGTGCTAAATTTTGGGAGGTTATCTCTGACGAACATAGCATTGATCCAACTGGAACATTTAATGGGCAATCTGATCTACTATTAGAAAGAATTAATGTGTACTACAATGAGACAAGTGGTGGTAGATATGTTCCAAGAGCTGTCTTGATGGATTTAGAACCGGGCACGATGGATTCCGTGAGAGCAGGACCTTATGGTCAAATCTTCAGACCAGATAACTTTGTTTTTGGACAAACTGGTGCTGGTAATAACTGGGCAAAAGGTCATTATACTGAGGGGGCAGAATTAATTGACTCCGTTCTAGATATTGTAAGAAAAGAAGCTGAGAGTTGTGACAGTTTACAAGGATTTCAAATTGCACACTCCCTTGGTGGTGGTACTGGCTCAGGTATGGGAACATTATTAATCTCCAAAATTAGAGATGAATATCCAGATAGAATTATGATGACATTCTCTGTTTTCCCTTCCCCAAAGGTTTCCGATACCGTGGTCGAACCTTACAACGCAACTCTCTCAGTCCATCAACTTGTTGAAAATGTTGATGAAGTTATGTGCATTGATAATGAGGCATTGTACGATATTTGCTTCAGAACATTAAAACTTACAACTCCATCTTTTGGAGATTTAAATCACTTAGTTTCTATGGTAATGTCTGGTGTAACATGTGGCCTTAGATTCCCTGGACAGTTAAACAGTGATTTAAGAAAGTTAGCGGTAAACCTGGTTCCATTCCCACGTTTACACTTCTTTCTAATTAGTTTTGCTCCTTTAACCGCAAGAGGATCACAAGTTTATAGAAAATTAACTGTACCTGAATTAACTCAACAAATGTTTGACGCTAAGAACATGATGGCTGCCTGTGACCCAAGACACGGTAGATATATAACAGCAGCTGCAATTTTTAGAGGCAGGATAGCAACTAAGGAAGTTGATGAACAACTGTTTGGTTTTTCAAACAAGAGCAGCTCATACTTTGTTGAATGGATTCCAAATAATATTAAATCATCAATTTGTGACATTCCACCAAGAGGATTACAGGTGGCTGCAACTTTTGTAGGAAACTCAACTGCAATTCAAGAAATGTTCAAGAGGGTTTCTGAACAATTTACTGTAATGTTTAGAAGAAAAGCTTTCCTGCATTGGTATACTCAGGAAAGTATGGATGAAATGGAATTTACTGAGGCTGAAAGCAATATGAATGATTTAATTGCAGATTATCAACAATATCAAGATGCAGCCATTGAGGATGATGTGGACTTGGAAGAGGGTAATGCAGATGAACAAGCTGAATATTAATGTGTTAAACAGTCTACCTTGGATATTCCATTAATTTGCTACTTAAAACACTAATGCAAAAAGCTTAAAATAATTTCAGTTGAAATTAACAATATAATTAAAATCTCAGCACGTTCTGACTTTAAAGAATGAGCCAACTCCAAAAAGAAACCAGTATTTTCCTGAATAAAAGATAATTTACTTTCCATAGTTTGCATTCTTTGATTAATTTCAAATTCCTTATATAAACTATCATATAAAACGTCATAATGAGGATAAGACCAAGTTACTTCAGGTTTTTCTAATAATTTAACATTTAACAATAATTCACATTTTAATTCATTACCTAAGGCAATAACGGGTAATAATTCGTGTTTATTTTGTGAAGAAAATTTCTTATAATTTATAATTTCAAAATTTAATTTTTGAAATTTCATTAAAATTTCATGAACTTGATTTTCAAAAGTTTTTAAAGTAATGGATCTACTTAAAACACCACTTATAATATTTAAATTATTTAAATCTAACATTTTAATAATTAAAGAATTTGGATAACGTTCATTTTCATTGATATCTTCGCACCAATCATTTAATTTGTTATCAATTAAAACTTGAAAATCATCTTTTAAAATATTTGTAAATAATTTTTGTTCTAATTGTATTCCATCACTTGACAATAACCAATTTTTATTTTCAGGTAATTTAATAAAATTTGAATATAAATTAATCCAATTATTATGTAAAGTTTCTTCACAATTAATAAAACAAATTGTACCAAATGAATAAACGACAACAAATTGTGGTAGCATTGCAACAACGTGTTCACTTCCTTCTTCTCTTTTTAATAATTTAATAACTAAACTACTTTTAGTTTTATCTAACAATTGATAATCTATATGGTTTTGTGTTAACATAATTTCAAAGGCTGGGAGGGAGATGTTACGACTATTATTATAATTTACGGTAAAGTAATACAAAAAAATGTAAGGAAAGGTTTTAGTTTGGGTTTTAACAGTAGGTTTTTAAGAATGGATTGGTTGTACTTACGCAATGTTGTAGGAGGTGAAATGGGTTTTTGGAAGGGATAAGTCATTGGATTTAAGGAGATGTTCAGTTCCTTCTAAGAGATCTCTGGGTTTGTGTTGATGAAGAATGTCGGAATGGGAAAAAGAAGGAGCTTGGAATGGAATGTTTAATTCTTGGATTGTTTTTTCATGCTTTTCAGTATTTCTTAAGGTTAATTGAGTGTGAAATGATGTTTTGGAGTGCAAGAAAGGTGAATAGCAGGAAGAAAATATCTTATTTGATAGCAAACTCTTGATTTTAAAAATACGGTGGAGTGACTTCATTCAGTCAATTTTTTGTTGAGGGAAAGAACAAATAGGAAAGGTTTTGTTCTAAGCCTCTGGACTGTTTTTGGACACATCACTTAGTCAATTCAGTTATTGTAAGCTACAAAGTGTCGAAAAGTAAAATGTCGTTAAACAAGGCTCCTTCATTAATTAATTGAATGTGATGATCAAGTTAATATTTATAATTAGATCAAAGTTAATTATCTTATCTGTTCATTTCAAAGAAAATAAACCAAAAACAACAAAAAATTACGCGAAGGGAACTGGTTTCACTTGGACTTATGCAGCAACAAAAAAACAAGAAAACTGCAATTTTTGAGGGGCATTTTACTAAGGAATAGCAATTTGGCTAGCTAAAAAATTTTAAAAAAAGCTAAAAATTTTGCTGTTTTTTGCGTTTTCTTGTGTTTTTTTTGTTTTTTCTTGTTTTCTTCTGTTTTCCTGCATAAGGTCTACTACACTTCTATCATCTTCTTCAAGCAATGAAAAACTTGTTCCAGTCTTTACTAATTGATAAATTTAAATTAAAAGAAGAACAAATTAACGTTAGAATTGTCTCCTTTAAAATCTTTATTAGAATTTTTTTCAAGTCAACTGGTCCAAACGCACCACATTTTACTTTAAATTCAGATATTTAATATATTTTATTATTATTTAATATTTAAAAAAGAAATTTTTAGAAGAAAAGTTTGATTACAATTTAAGAGAAATTGTAATGGAACAAGATGAATTTCCAAACAAGTTATTAAATGATGAATAAAAAAAGAATAATGTGAAAAGAGTGGAATGTAATAAAGTATTGGAAGGATTTGTATTTTTGCATTTCAAATTGTTTTAAATGAAAATTAAGTCAACTATACAAATTTATTTCAATGATGTTTTAATTTTAATAAAGCAGCAATTATTAATTTGAAATATCCATTTTTTGTAACTGTCAATTAAATAAACTTTAATTTTTTTAATTAACTTTTCACAAACACAAACAACATTAATATTTTATTACAAAAGAATGTTATAATCTAATTGCCATCCATGCTTTTATATCCTTTTATGGTAGATTGAAGATAACCACAACCCATTCTACTTAAAACAAATTAATTGTGAAAGCCAAAAGAAAAACATTATTGTCGTTTGCAACCAAGTGATCGATCAACCAACGATAAATTTGGTAAGTTTTGTCAGCTGTTAGTTAAAAAAAGGAAATAAATTAAATTTTATTTATTCACAGTTTTAATTTTGTCAAAATTATAAATACAATAATTATACATGTCGAGAAGCTTGCCAAACTTCAACAAACGCATCAACTACATGTACATGAAAATTAGAAAAACAAAAAAAAAGTAAGTAAATTTGTAAACATTATTTTTTCTTTTGTCACACTTGTTATCAAAAAATTACAGCTAGTCATAGAACAATCTGTTAGCCAATTGAATGTATTGGTAATTGTGA
>CADWAF010000573.1:0-15430 GCA_902984215.1 Willaertia magna
GCGTTATGTCCTCAATTCATTCGTTTTATTTGTCTGAGAGATTTACAAAAAAAATGCACCAAGTTTCTTGAACTTTGCGAATAAAAAAAATGGAAGGATTTGACAATTTCATTAATCGATTGCAAAACAATGAATATGATATGGTTGAAGAGGATAAAAAGTATAAAAAAGCTTTGGAAGATAAGAAGAAGAAAAAACAACATCCATTCGCAAAATTCGGATTTGATCATGTTTTAATGAAATCAATATATAGAATAGGATTTAATGTCCCGACTCCTATTCAAGAACGATCTATTCCACACATATTAAAAGGTAGAGATGTAATAGGTATGGCTAGAACAGGTTCAGGTAAAACAGCATCCTATTTATTCCCTCTTTTTGAAAAACTCGGATATAAACATTCATCTGTTGTCGGCGCTAGAGCCCTAATTATTGTACCAACAAGAGAACTTGTAATGCAAGTAAATAAGGTTATATATGATTTTGTTGGTAAATCTACAGATTTAAGAACATGTATGTTAACAGGAGGTAAAGCCTTAGAAGGACAATTTGAAAGACTTACAATGAATCCAGATATAATTATTGCAACACCTGGTCGTTTAATACATATTATTGAAGAAACAGGATTATCTTTAAGTAAAGTAGAATATGTTGTAATTGATGAAGCCGATAGATTATTTGAAATGAGTTTATCGGAACAATTATATCAAATTATTGCTAAATTACCTTTAAATAGACAAACTTTATTATTTTCTGCAACTTTACCTTCTGCAGTTGCTGAATTTTCTAAAGCAGGTTTAAATCAACCTGAATTAATTAGATTAGATAGTGATGTTAAGATTAGTGAAAATTTAAAGATTAGTCATTTATTTGTTCGTTCTAATGAAAAATTTGCTGCTTTAATTTATTTATTAACAAATGTAATTGATGAAAGAGATTTAACTATTGTTTTCTTACCTACTAGACATCACGCTGAATATTTAATTGATTTATTTGAACATTACAGTATTAGAACTACAGTTATTTACGGTTCAATGGACCAACAAGCGCGTAGTGAGAATTTAGAAAAGTTTAGAAAACATGAAGTTAGAACTTTATTAGTTACTGATGTTGCTGCTAGAGGTATTGATGTACCTAATGTTAATAATGTTATTAATTTAAACTTTCCTGCAAAACCTAAATTATTTATTCACAGAGTTGGTCGTGCTGCTCGTGCTGGAAGAACAGGTACTGCCTTTTCAATTGTTTCACCTGATGAAATACCCTATGTTTTAGATTTAGAATTGTTTTTAGGAAGAAAGACTAAGAATACACCAGAGGCAATTATTAAGGAAGATGAGAATGGTGAAATTATTTCTAAAGAAGAAAGAACATTAGAGGGAAATTGGAAAGATTTTATTGATGGATATTATGGAACAATACCTCAACATATTTTGGATAGAGAGATTGAACAAATAACACATTTTGAGAAGGTAGATTCAATTTTAATATCTGAAAGAGATGTTTGTACAAGAGCTATGGAACTTTATAATAGAACTAGATCAGATGCTAGTGGTGCATCTATTGAGAGATCAAAAGCATTAAAGTATGTTGCTATACATCCAATGTTAAAATTGAAAGAAAAAATCTCAAATGATGTTGAAAAACAATTAGATTTTGTTTCACAAATTAAAGCGTATAAACCACCTGAGACAATTTTTGAAACTAAAGAAAAGGTAGGAACAAGAGAACAAATTGTTATGGAAAATAGAAGAAAAGTTTTAAGACAAGCTCAAATATTAAAAGAAGTACGTGATGGTATTAGCTCAGGAAGTGGTGTCGATGATGGTACAACAGGAACAACACCAACAACAGAAGAAAAAGAACCAAAAAGCTTAGCTGAAAGATTATTGCTTGCTAAATTAATGAATGAAAGATATTTAAAACTTTCTACAATAACAACACCAAAACCAAAGAAATCATTTAAAAATCCAGAATTTTACATGTCTTATGAAAAAGAGGGAGTTGACCCATCAGATAATTTTTACTCTGTTAATGAAAAAAAGAATAGAAATGATGATTCTAACATGCCACAAGGAATACAAGATGCAGTTATGGATTTAGTTGGTGAAGATAGACAAGAGATAAATAAATTTAATAAAAAAGGTGGACTTGTTTGGGATAGAAAGAAGAAAAAGTATGTGCAAAGAACTGATGACAAGAATAAAAACGCTGCTAAGGATGCAAAGGATTTGAAACAACAAAATAAATATGGTAAATGGAAGAAGAAGACACATGGTAGAATTCAACGTGTTGGTGAAACTGAAGAAGACCAAGGATTTTCAACCAAGAGAAAGAGAGGAGAAGTATTTAAAGAGGACAACTATGATGATTCTCTTGAGGGTGATGAAGTCACTTTGACTACAGGCCAAAAGAGAAAGAAATTACCATGGGAAATTAAGAAAGATAAGGCAAAGGATACCAAGTTTGTAAAAGAAGGTAAAGGTGGTAAGGACGAAGTTAAAACACAAGAACAATTACGAAAGGAAAGAAAAGAAAGAAGAAGACAGGCAGAGCATAGAAAAGTATCAGACCTGATGAAGAGAGTTGGCAAAGAAAAAGTATTGGGAGCAATTGCAAAGAAGGGTTTGACTAAGGCTCTAACTGCAAGAAATGCTTTACCTAAAGGAAATTCTAAAATGAAGATTAGAGTGTTCAAGAGAAGAGGAAAATAAACTTTTGTACAACATTATTCAAATAACTCTAAATTTATTTGAAAAGCCGCAAAATTGTTAAGGTAACAAGTTACTTATTTAAGCCCAATGCCAACAACAATGAAGCTTCTTCTATCTCAGCACCAGGATTGGAGGAAGTTGAAGGTGCTGCTTCCTTCTTTTTTCTTCCTCTTTTTTGCTTAGGTTTTTCATTTGTAGTTGTTGTGGTAGAGGCCTTTTTGGTTGTTTTTGGGGTGGTTGGTGTATCGTCGTCTAGGCCTGCCTCATCAGGAATTAAGAAACTAGAATTATTCTTCTTCAAAATTTCATTAACATTCTTGACTGTGTCTACATTCAATTTCTTAGCAAATGTATGGAATAGAGATGAATAAATTTGGAAGGAATGTTCTCCATTATATTTAACCATTAATCTGAAAGGTGAATAGTTAAATCTCTTAGAACAAAATGTACGATTTATGCCAAAACGAATCATTACTGTATTATCTGATTGCTTATTGACAGAGGTAATAGTTATAGTGTCAGTATCATTAGGCTTTCTATGTTTTCTTTTCTTTCTTTTCAATTCAGTAGGTGTCCTTTGCCTCACTTTGCTGTGGTCATAAATAGGAGTAGATAAATCTTCACCGATAACTAACTCAATTTGGAATAGTTCTTCAAGGTTATCAACATCTTCGAAAATTGTGCTGTTAGGTGAACAAATACGGATATCATATTTATGTTTCCAAGTAAGGGTATATAACACAACAGGAAAAGTATCTTGATAAGAGGCATCCCTAGATTTTTTGAATTGAAGCCTTATATCAGTATCACCTTGATTTGTTACTAACATTTTGTTATCATCATTATTGAGCGTTGTTGAGGTTGAAACAACAGCAACATCTGAGTTATTATTTTCTTTTGCAACACATAACCCTAAGGCTCCCATATAGATATCTGATAGCTCGGTTGGCTCAACAGTCCCATTTGGTTCTTGTTTAATTACTCTTATTCTATTGGATGAATTATCTTCGGTTAAATTAGTATTGTCGATTTGATTGGAAGCAGTAGAAATAGGTATTGGGGCAGTATTGATACTAATTGGCAAAAGAATTTGTGGTTGTTCCTTCACAGGAAATGGTAGGTTTGTAGAGGATACTGTGCCGGAACTAACTATTACACTATTTGTTGAAGGTACACTAGATGTAGAATCTTCCTTGTGTTTAACAAAACGCCTAGACTTTGTCTTTTTCTCGGAACTTTTAGTGTCATTAGAAGGTAAATTAGTGGAATTAGTTTCGGTAACGCGTGGTACAGAAGGAGCAACCGTATGAGAAAGTACACTGGTTTTTTCATCTTCTTTTAGTACCTTGGTTGGAGGTTCAGTATTAGCTTCGACTTCTTCCTCCACACCTTCATCATAGTTAACAAAATCATCATCTAGTTCTTTCTTCTTTCTCTGTCTCTTTCCTAATTCATTTAACATGATATAGTATGTTTAATTATTATTGGTATTATTACTGTTATCTCGGTAAACTTGGTATAGCTTTAAAATTTTACCCAATTGAGTGTGGAAACAGGCAGTTTGGTTAGGTAGGTGTTGAATAATTTTTTACGAGTTGACCAGAAAAATATTGGGTCATTTTACGATATCGATTGACCAGAAGAATTTACGGCTGCAATATATAAGAAGATTGGCTTGCAGAAAAGCTTATTCAAGTAATGAACAATTATACAGAACTATAAAGAAATGGTTCTTTAATTTTACTTCAAGTAACACTAAACTGTTGTTAATTGCATTTTCCGAAATGGCAAAGGTCAATGAGAAGAAATCTAGAAAAAGAAGAGGATGATAAAAATCAGGGGTAGCAACAGACTATTGAAGAAGGAAGCAAAAAGAAGAAGGTTTAATGGCCGGAGGTAAGATCCATTTCAAAGAAAAAAATGTCAATCCAAAAAGATGAAGAACAACAATTAAATGATCTATTAGAGGAGGAATCTGACGACGAAGAAGACGAAGATGTAGAAGAAGAATATAATGAAGAAGATGAAGAAGACGATGAAGAAGAAGAGGAAAATATTAACGATGATGAAGAGGATGATGATGATGACGATGAAGAAAGTTTAGAAGAAGAGGAAGAATACGAACCACAACTAAAATATCAAAGATTGGGTGGTAGTCTTAATAGTATATTTTCAATTGAAGGAAATTATGCAAGTGCGTTAGCTGTTTGCGAAAAGGTAGGTTTATTTAAATGATTGATCTATAATTCCGATTTATTAGTTTTTAGCCTTAGGTACACATCTTGGGTATTTGTATATACTAGATTTTGAAGGAAATAATAATCATCAACAACAATTTAGACCCCATGCGGAATCTATTAACGATCTATCGATAGACAGTACAGGTGAATATATTGCAACTTGTAGTAATGATGGTAAAGTCGTAATTTATAATATTTATGCAGCATTAAATTCAAATATCCAAAATCCACAACTTCATCAAAAAATACTTGATCCTAATATTGATCCAAATCTTGTTAAACCTTCTGTAACTCATGTCACAACTACATCAGAAAATAATATGACAGAATTCTTCTTTGGTAGACCTGTAAAGTCTGTAGCATTAGATCCATTGTATGGTCAACAAAAAGAACATGCTATGGTTTCTGGAGGAAAAACCGAAAAGTTAACATTAAAAAAGAAAGGGTGGTTTGGTAGTTATAAAGAGGTGGTAATTCACAAAGGTGAAGGGGCTATACACGCCGTTCGTTGGTTTGGAGATTTTATAGCTTGGGCAAATGATTTGGGTGTTAAAATTTATGATATTACTTTGAATCAAAAGATAACATATATATCACGTCCGTCAAATGCTCCAAGACCTGATATGTATAGATGTTGTTTGGTTTGGTGCCAACCAAATAGATTTTATGTGGATACTAGACAATCAGATAATAGAGATACTAAGAATCTTGCCCAGTTGTTGATTGGTTGGGGTCACAGTATTACTTTAATTGTTTTAAAAGAAAGAAGAATACCAAAAGAACAGAAAATCCAAAGATTTGTTGAAGTATTGGGAATGTTTGACGTAGATTTTAGTATTTGTGGTCTTTCCCCTTATTCAAATGAAAATTTACTATTGATTTTAGCTTATGACGAGACAGAAGAGGAAGATGAGAATGGAAAAAAGAAATTGAATTCCCCAAGACCAGAGCTTAGAATTATTGATTTAAGAGGTGAAGAAAGGTCTTGTGATGCTTTAGCTATTAAAAATTATGAAAATTATTTTGCCCTTGATTATAGATTGGAAATATTTAATCCTTTAGTTCCTTTAAATCAATTTGTACAAGATGAAGTGTATTATATTTTGTCACAAAGAGATATTGTTGTAGCTAGACCAAGAGATGCTGATGACCATATTAAATGGTTAGTTCAGAGAAACAGATTTATGGAAGCACTTGCTTACGCAAAAGAAAATGAATCACAATTAAAGGTATTTTCAGTTGTAGAGATTGGTAAAAGAAATTTAAATTATTTACTTGAAAACCAAAAATATAATGAAGCAGCCCAACTGGTTCCTAATGTGTCTGGAAAGGATCAACAATTATGGGAAGAATGGATTTATTCGTTTATTGATCTAAAACAATTTCATGTTATTATACCTTATATTCCAATAGATAATCCTCGTTTAAGTGATGCTATTTATGAAATGAAGTTAAATTACTTTTTGCTTAACAGTCCAGAACAATTCTTGAATTGTATCAAAGAATGGCCACATGATATTTATAAAATTCAAAATATTGCAACCGTAACTGCAGAAAATATTAAATCATTAGAACAAGAAATGGACAAAGAAAAATTGGAAGGAAGAGAACAAGAAGCCAAAAATTTAGAAAATAAGATAGTCACACTCTTAAATGCCTTAGCTACTCTGTACCTTTATGATCAACAATTCGACAAGGCTTTGGCAATATATTTCAAATTAAGAAGATCAGATGTTTTTGAATTTATTCAAGATCATAAATTGTTTTCATCTGTACAAGATAAAGTATTAACATTAATGACGTTTAGTGAAGACAGAGCATTAAGACTATTCGTTGAGCATAATGAAAATATTGCCATAGAACAAGTAATAAGACAATTAAAAGATAATCGTAAGCAGTTATTAAAATATTTGGATGGTCTTTTCTTCCATAATGTAAGAGCTGCTCAAAGATATCATTTAATTCAAGTTGAATTGTACGCTGAGTATGACTCAAAAAGGTTACTTTGGTTTTTAGAACAAAGTCAATCATATAATATTGAACAAGCTCTTAAAATATGTGAAACTTATTTAAATAAGCCTATTGAGGATAAAATAGAATATTTGTACAGAAGAGATACTTTACCATTTGAACAAGTAAACAGTACTACACCTTCTAAGCTTGATGATACTGATGAAACAACTCTTTCTGATGATGAAAATACCGATAATTCTGTATCAGAATCTCTTTCCCCAAGAGAAAAAAGAAGAAACTTAAACAACAATGAAGATGATTTTTCATTGGAGGAAAGAAACAAACAAATATATAAAGGAATTGTTTATCTGTTGGGTAGAATGGGTAATACAAATGATGCCCTTGGTTTAATTATTGATAAATTAGAAGATGTGAAACTTGCTATTGAATTTGTAGAAAAGCAACCTGATGTAGAACTATACCAAGATTTAATAACGAAGAGTTTAAAGAAACCAAAATTTATTTCTGGCCTTTTAGATCATATTTCTGAAAATGGAAGTGATTATATAGATCCTCTATCTCTTGTAAAGAAAATTCCTGAAGGAATGGATATTGAAGGATTAAAAAGAAAATTGACCAACTTAATTACAGATTCCTCTCAACAAAAAACACTTCAAGAAGGTTGTCAACAAATCTTACAAGCAGATATTAAACAACAAAGTTCACAACTATTCAAACAACAAAGAAAAGGAGTTCGTGTGAGGTTTGGAAACAGATGTGCTCTATGTGGACAAAGAGTTAGCTCATCAAAAGAAGATTCCTTAGTATTTATGAGTGGTTTCACCTATCATTCTAGGTGTTATATAGAATATAGTGGAATGGAATTAAATGAAGAAGTTGGAGAAAACAACGAAGCAACCTCAAAGGCAACTAAAAATTTATTAAGAGGACTTGGTCCTAAAGTTCAATGTATCATAACACAATCAAGAGAAAAAACAAACACTCGTAGAAAACAATAAAACTTTTTATTTATTACAAAGTTAACTTAAAAACATCATGTAACACTATTAATAATGATGTGTAATTAAAGTTTACAATCCATTTAAAATCAATTAAAAAAAATGTCTAATTGGTGGGGAGCAGGTGCAAACATTTCCGGTGCTACTAACGTTGCGGCAGAGAAAAGGAAACGAAACACTAGAGTTTCTTCTAATAATCTTCCAACTAACAATAATATAAGTGATGCAATTGAAAGCGATAAATATAATTCTATAGAGGAGTTAAGTTCCGCTATCCAACAATTTGCTTCTTATATTCATAATCTTGATAGAAATGTTAAACATCTTATACGATGTAATTCTAATGAAGATGAAATTAAAAAACAAACATCTTCTTTACAATCAATAACTAGTGCTAAAGATACTGATCGTTTAAGAATAAAAATAAAAAATCTAAAAGAAAAGATTCATAAACAAAAAGAAGTTTTACAAAAGAGTTTATTAAAATATCAAAAGAAAAGATTTGAAGGAAGTACAAATAATTCATTAGATTTAAGTGGAGATAATGATAATACTCCTTCATCTAATACAATTGTAGATAGTTTTGGTTCAACTTCAATTAAAGTTCAATTTAATAAACTTTTAACTCAATTTAAAGAATTATGTAAACAATATGAAAAATCAATTAAAGATTATCGTGAAAGTGAAAAGAAGAATAAAAGATCTAATTTAATGAAATATCATGAAGATGATGTTGAATCAATGTTTAGTACAACTAGTAGTAAAAGAAATCAATCAAAACATAATAAACAGAATATATTATTAGATGAAGAAGAAGAAGAAGAATTAGAAGAGGAAGAACGTGTAGAATCAGGACAACAACAATTAAAACAACAATTTGTTTTAAGTTCAACTGATCAATCAACACTTGATGTAGAAAAACAAATTGCAATTGAATCACAAAAAGAATTAAAAGAATTAGAAACTAATTATTATGAATTACATCAATGTTTTGTTGATTTAAATCAAATGGTTAAAGAACAAGATGAATCTATTGAAATAATTCATGATAATGTACAAAAGGCAAATGATTATGTTGAACAAGGAGTTGAAAATATTAAAGTAGCTAGAAGTATGACTGGAATGGGATTATTACAAAATATATTTTCACCAATGAAAATTGTAAAGAATTTTATAAATTAATAAAATTCAGCATCTTCTTCAAAATCTTCTTCAGCAAAGAATTCATAATTAACAATTGAAACAACATTATTTGAAGGCCATACTTTAGAAATATCACATCCATAAGCTTCAAATAAAGTTGTTGGAGAATTTAATTTGACACAAGTACTTTCTGGATCAAATACAATTCCATGAAAATGAATTGATTTAACTGAAATGTCAACTTCAAATATTGGTTCATTCTTTTTATAAGGACTTAAATGTACCATTTCTTTAGAATCAGTTACTCCAAACACAACTAAATGATCTAATGCTTCTGTAATTTTAATTGTCTCTCTAATTAAATATTTACCTGGAAATACAATTAATACTGGAAATAAAGGATGTGATAATGCATTATTATGATGTCTTTTAGCAATTTGTTTCAATGCTTCAAATGCTGGTTCAAATCCAAAAAAGTTTTCCATTGTTGTTGGAATTACAACTGTATTTCTCATTAAATCTGTTGGAGTATGAATACTTCTGAGAAATGGCATTAATTTAGTGTGAACTTCAAATAATCTCTTTTCTACACCAAATCCTATTGCTTTTAATTTAACTTCAATATTGGCATTCTTTGTATCGTAGAGTTTTAATTTTCTACTAATTTCTAAATTCATTGGTAATGTCTCTAATGATGTAGTTGTCATTCCTCTATTTATTTATTTATTAATTATTGTAATTATTATTAAACTTACATTAATTTATCATTTTGTTTTTCCTTTACTTCAATTTTTATTCTTTCATCTACATTAAAATCTTTAAAAATTAAATTATTATTTTCTGTCCATTCATATGAATTTTTACCTTCTTCACTCTTTTCAGTTGATGATACTTTCTTTGGAGTTTGAGCCAATGTCAATACTACATATATTGAACTATTGAATTCAATCACTCATTATTGTTATTTAAACAACACTTACTTTGGTTCCGATGGTAAATTCTCAACTTTTGTTACAGTCACACTTAATTGAACATTTTCTTCATGTAATAATCTCTTTCTGATCATTTTTTTTATTTGTTGACATTTAATGATGCTAAGAGTCTTTAAATAAACTTTACAAATTATTATTTACATAAATTAAAAAATCAGCCTCTCTAATTTCATTATTACAATAATTCTTAGCAAATGAAGCACCATTAGCAGTTGGTGGAGAAAACGCAACCTGTTTCTTTTGTAATATACAACCATAAATAAAATGTTCACGAATACAATCAATTAATTGTGAAGCAATCTTCATTCTTCTAAATTCTTCTTTAACCCAAATTCTATTAATTCCACAAACAGCCTTTCTCTTTTGTTTACAATCCCATGAACAAATATTTGATTGTTGTTCAGTTATAGATGATTGTGTAATTATTTGTTCTTCTGCTTCTTCACTGATATTGTTAGTAGTTGTAGTTACTTGTTTATCATTGCTGTCAATAATTGATTTCTCCATATATGCAGGTGATGCCTCAATTATTCTTTCAGCAACACATATTCCCATAATTTCATTTGTTTCATCATTTAAATAAATAAACATTGAATGTGTTTGTGTAGAATAAGGTAAAGTACATTGTAAACATGTTCTATCAATATATTCAATTATATCTTTTGCTTTCTTTTGTTGACATGTTGGTGAATTATTATTTATTAAAATTATTTTATATGGATATTCTTCCATTTTAATTATATCTTTATTGTGAACTTTATATTTCATTAATTTAGTAACACTTTTACAGAATTTTGAATGGACCTTTTCATCTTGTAAACTACCATTCATGTAAACCATTTGACATTTAGAACATTTAATACTTTTAAAACTAGATTGTCCACAATCTATATATAATTGTTCCAATCTCTTTTTACATTTTAATTTATCTGATTTAGTTTTATTAGATTTTTTAATACCACTATTACTATTACTACTTGAGGACATTGAAAATAAATCAAATTCATCATCTACCTTATTACTAGTTGTTGTTTTGATTGCTAGTTTATTTGAGGGACTGAATACTAGTGTTGTTTGTTTCATGTCTTTTTTTTCTGAAATTTGTATTTAGTTTTCTAATGCACTCATTTTTTTTAAATATTAAAATTTGAGAAACGGTCATTGTAAAAAAATTCCAGGAAAAAAGAGAATGTAGTTACAATTTGGACAAGTTCTTTATTGTGAAAATTTATCTTTAAAAAAGTTACAAATGTCATCTTCTGACAATTTGCTTTCTTTAAATTGATAGCAAAAGGATAATAGTTCATGAGCAGACTTTTCTTTATCACTCACTTTTAATGTTGATAATAAAAAGTGTAGAGTTAATTTCATATTCTCCAAGAAACCAAAATTAGTTTGCATTTCATTCAAAGGTATTAAATTAACTGATGGATTTATATGATTGTTGCTACCTTGTTGGAAAAAGGCATGTTGTAAAATTACAGGAATAGATGGTCTCATAGAAACATCCCTAACAAGTATTTTCTTTAATAAATCTATAGCTAATGAAAAACCTTCAATTTCAGGGAAAGGTATAATACAACTTTCAGAAGTAATTGCATTAATCTTAGTACAATGAGTTGTATAATCAGTAAATGGTGTTCTATTATAAATTGTTTGATAAAAGATTATACCTAAACTCCAAATATCACCTGGTGGACCAAATTTATATTTTGGTCCAGAATTTTCACCTGTTGGGGTAATGGATTGGTGAACAACAAAACTTTCAGGAGGCATATAGTTTAGAGTACCAATAATAGAATTTCTGACAATATTCTGCGTATTCTCATGGTCAGGTGTTTTAGAAATTCCAAAGTCAATTAATTTCAATTTACCATTTACTAATAAGAAATTAGATGGTTTAATATCAGAGTGAATTATTTTCTTAGAATGAATAAAAGCTACTGCCTCTAACATTTCTTTCCAATACTTTCTTAATTCATCTATTGGCATTGGTGCTTTGTCTTTGGCTTGTTTCTTAATTATTGAACTAAAGTCAGAGGAACCCAATTCCATCACCAATAAAATTTCTTCCTTTGTTTTATGTGAGCGATGTTCAAAATCTATTAATCTAATAATATTATTGTTTATATCATCTTCTTTTAATCTCTCTAATAATTTAGCCTCATCCAGAAAACCTTTTACAACGCTAGTTTCATCATCTGTTTTATCTATTTTTATATGTTTAACAGCAACTTCTTGATTGGTCTCAACATCAACACACTTGTATACTGCACAACTACCTCCAATTCCAATTTTAGCAGCAACTAGGTATTCACGTTGTTTAATTTTAACTGTCACTGTTGGTTTTCTCTTTTTAGTATCATTAGTGTTTGTTGTTGTAGTTTTATAACCATTATCACCTTCTCTTGTTCGTTTTAATTGGTTATCCTGTGATTCTGTTGCTGATACATTATTTAAATTAGAATTATTCGTACTCTCAGTAGGACTGACAACTGTAGGTTTGGAAATTACGTTTTGCGTAACACCATTAGTGGCGTTATTATTGACAATACTATTAGGTACAGACACAGTATTTGTCACAAGACCACTATTGCCCAACGGTGCACCAGTAATATTTATATTATTAATGGAACTATTATTGCCAAATAAATTCATTCTTCCACCAGGCCTTAACTGATTATTTTCATTGTTTGATCTTCTTCTTCTATTACTTCCAAATATATTATCCATTGGGGGTGTTTTACTCTTGTTGGGAGTTATTAAGGAATTAAATTTTTCAGGTCTGTAAGTAATTTGAAAATTAAACGTTTCATGTTTAAATATTGAATTTTTTACTTCTTCTAAGCGAACAGTCTTTCCAATTCTCTTTATTCCAGCTTCAATTTTAGCCAAAGATTTCATCACCTTATCTCTCTTTTCTTCATTGGAATACCATTCATATTGTGCACATAAAATATAAAAAGTTTCATCCTCTGTAATTGAATGAGGATTAGTTTCGAAATATTTAATTTGGTGGGATAATAATTCTTTCATTTCGTTTTCAATATTAGATATATTACATGTCAATAAAGAAACAGCGAATAACATCCACAACATGTGCAAATCTTTTTCATTGGCTACTAAAATTTTATTTTCTAGTATTTGTAAACAAAGTCTAATAAACATTCGTTTTTGTTCAAAGCACGGAGTAGTTTTTTCATCTAATTGGTAATATATTTCCATGATTTTCGCAAATGGTTGGGGATTTTGTTTAATTTCATCAAGTGTTGGGATATGTGTCAATATTGGTTTTCTGGATTTATAGATACTCGTTGATGTAGTAGATAATGAATTTGTTGTTAAAGACGGTTTATTAGATGTAACACTAGGATTTGATGAAGAGCTTAGAGGATTGGGTTGTTGAATTTGTGGATTGAAATTTTCTTTGGATGTCGTTCTAAACATTTTTTTAACGATACATTTTGGAGGGAATTTTTACCTCCCATCCCCATTCCTCGAAGAAGTGGCGGCAACACCTTCTTTAGGTTGTGGTTCTTTGTGCATTGTGTCTTTGGTCCAATTAAACTTACTGAATTGTTGTACAAAAGAAAATACTTGATTTCTTTCTTCATCAAACTTTCCTCCTTTAAGTTTCGCTTCGTTTGGTGTAATTTTTAATATTCCGCAAACTACTTCCTTGCCAAATGTGAAAGAGAATTTTTCGTCTTCAATTACGTGAGCAAAACCTCCACTTAATTCAAATTCTACATGGAAATAAGGGAAGCCTTTAGGTACTGATCTATGAATTCCCTTTCCTCTCGTGTCTATTAGTTTTTTGTTTTGTGACCACTCACTTGCACTTAAATTATAAGAAGTACTACCAATATCATTGATAGCATTCTTGAAATAAGGTGCTGCCTTATCCATCAAATGAAAAGGAAGTGGAATACATTCAATAAATGCATGCTTCTCATGTTTAATAGAATAAGGTGTAACTGTTTCCAAGAATAACACATCCTTTTCTTGTTCAATAAACATTTTCTTTAGGGCTTGTTTAAATAAATAAATTTCTTCATAAACATCTTCGTCTACTTCACGAATAGATAAAGAATGTTGAATTGGTACGATACAACAATGTCCCTCAACTAATCTTCCATAAGGTGGAAGCGTTAAGTAAGCTTTGGATCCTGTTGCGATCACCAAATGATTTTTAAAGCGCTTGTTCTCAAAACAAAATAAGCAATTTTCAGCTTGCTTTTGTTTTTTAAATTCTTTAATTTGTTGTTGCTTAATAAATGATTTTTGTTTCTCTTCTAATCTCTTCCTCTTCTTTTCACTATTGATTCTTTTATCATCACCAATTTGAAATGATTCTACACCATTATTATTTATAAATTGGTCGCCGTACTGATCGTCATATTCAATATTATTTCTTACATTAGAATGATAACCTGAATCTTTAGTTATATTCAATTTTAATTTTGCATCAAAGTTTTGAACAGAATGTTCTTTAGCTTCTAAAACCATTTCAGATAAGGATTGGTCAACTTGGTTTGCAAAGTATTTTCTACCTTGTAAAGATCCATCAATTCTTTTACCATTGTGATCGAAAGTAGGTAGTTGCTCTATTTTACTCTTTTGTTTGAATAAATGTTTAGCCTTACGAATTTCTTTCAATTGATCACTTAACTCATTATAAGTTTTTGTATCGCCCTTTGATTCTGCCTCTAATGCTTGTTGTGCTAAATCATTTAATTGTTCTTGTGACATAGAAACATAATCCATATTAATATCAGAGCTTACAATATTTTCTAATCTTGATGTTATCTCTGTTGGTCTTTGATTTCTATGTTTATCGTAATATGAAGGAGGCAATAAAGGATTGTCATCCCCTGAGTTTGGTTTTCTCATTAAGTTACCCTCTAAAGAAACCATCTTTCTTCTGTCATTTGATGGAGGAGTACCTTGTCCAGAATCAAATGAATTTCCCCAATGTTCTTGTAAAATTACATTGACTGGAACTCCAGTTTCTTTAGCTCTTTCTTGTGCTCTTTTTAATGCTCTTTCTTTCCATGAAGAAGAAATGGTCGATGGAGAAGGAGAATAATTTTTATCATTTAAATGTGGATTAAGCTCTTTAGGTTTTAGTGGTTCTATTTTAACTTGTTTCTCTTCCCGTCTAGTAAATAATCCTTCTCCTTTTGGTGGATATAACATCCATTCTTCTCTTTGAATATTATCATTGTCATCATAACTTTCTGGTGTGACATCAATCCTCTTTTCCGATAATGGTGGTTGGGCAGTTGGTGATGGTTTTCTAACCTTTATTCCTCTTAGCATTTTTATTTATCTAAAATTATAATTTAGTTAATGACGCTAAGCGAACC
>CADWAF010000575.1:0-14139 GCA_902984215.1 Willaertia magna
AACATATGATCTTTATAGCTGGAGATGCAAAGATTCAACAAATGATTAACTTCATAAAGAGCGAAGCCCAAGAAAAAGCTCAAGAAATTGAAGTTAGTACAAGAGAAGAATTCGTTGTTGAAAAACAAAATTTAGTAGAAGAAGCAAAAAAGAAAATTAATAGTGATTATGAGAAAAAAAAACAACAAGTTATTGTTAAAAAGAAGATTGACCACTCTAATGAAATTAAAGCAGCACGTTTAGAAATTTTGAAATTAAAAGAAGAAGCATTAAAAGAAATTGTTAAAGAAGCAACGGAACGTATTAAGAGTACCGTCAATAATAGAGAATTATATTCAAAATTATTACACGATTTAATGTTACAAGGTGTTCTTCGTTTATTAGATGAAGAAGTTACCGTACTTTGCAGAGAACAAGATTATGATTTAGTTCAAAGCCAAGTTTCCAAAGTTGAAGCAGATTATGCTAAACAATCTGGAATGAAAGTTAAAATAACTGTACCAAAGAACAACTTTTTACCAAAGGATTCTGTTGGTGGTGTTATTATTTCCACTTTAAATAATTTAATTAAAATTGATAACACTTTAGAAAAGCGTGTAGCTTTATGTAGAGAACAAAAGCTGCCAGTACTCAGAGAAATGTTATACGGAGATCTTAAACAACATAAAATTTAAATAAAATTTTGTACTTTTTATTATTTATTGCATCATAAATACAATTAAAGCAGATAATACCATCAATAAAGTGGAAATTTGTAAAGTAGAAGATGAATTGAATTTACCTCCTGTAACAATCAAGGTTCCTTTTTGACTTCTGTTACTGAAATTGTTGTTTCTAGTGCACATATAGTTAAACTTTCCAGATGTCCTTAATACAACAAGACCAGCATCAAAATATGGAGAAGCAGCGTTCAATTTACCACAATTTCTTTCATCTTGTTCTGCCAAAGCCTTATTTTTACCATTCTTTTCCAGTAATTCTGTTGGGGAAAGACACAAAGAAGAATTAGTAATTGGTTGGTTTACAAAGGCAAGCTTTGTTACAAGGTTTGTGTCTGCTTTTCCATCTTCGTCCATAAACATTGTGTGATGCTGTCCAAGTCTTGGAAAATTAACATGAGGATAATCCATTTGAACGAAATTGCTTCTGTCTCCTGTGTTTGGAGCTCCTTCAGCATCATTTGGATTTCTTGGAGGGTTGTAGTCACTTCCTGTCCATTGAATGTGTAAATACTCACCACCTTTTGCCTCAAGGTAGTTTGGAACAAAATCGTATTCAACTGAGGGATAAACTTGAACAATGTTACCTCTTTTTCCTCTAACATTTAAATTGTAAATTTTTGCCCAACTTGGTACTTCCTTTGGCCTACTTTTAATTTCAAATACATATGATCTATCCTGAAAAGTTCTACCGTATTGATTTGTATTCATGGCCAGAGAAAGGTAGTGATTGTATCCAAATTTTTCGAATGGATCTTGTTTGACTGGTGACTTTGGGAAATTAAGTTTAGAGTCAGTTTCGAATGGATGGTAATCGCCAGTTGTTATGTTGTATCTCACTCTCAATACACATCTCTTGTGAGGATCATCTGGAATGGTCCAGTTATATCCTTGCATTTGAAGATTAACAGAGTTACCAAGGTGGTTATCTCTTGTAGCAATTAAATTGACGCTTAAACATTCTGGAGGAGGAATTCCATGAGGCTTGGTGACATTCCATACATTTCCTTCCGACAAGCAATCTTGATAGTTGTTTTGAGAGGCTGGATTTCCTTCCACGGTAAAACACTCGCCCTTTTCTTTTACGTTTTGTGATTCACTTTTATACCATTCACACATGGAAGTATTATGAGTGTAGATTGCAATATCTTTCCAAGGGGTTGGATGCCAATAAGGCCAATAATCTCTTTCTTCTGCACATTCCCAACCATATCTATTTCCACCAGGATTTTGTCTAGTTTGAGTAGCAGGAGAATTTGAACTAAGGGATCCAGGATTTTCTTGTCTTTGGTCAGCAATAAATAGGCCAGTATTTCTTCTTCTTGTTCTACACTTTTTGTAATTATCTATTGGTTCATGGACTCCAACATTAGGGCTGTTGTTGGTATTTTCATCAACAGTGTAAGTGGCAGGGTCATTGGCATCATTTGGGGTACCATCGCGAACACCAGGTGCAGTATCTTCACACATGTATTGAATAACATAATTACATAAACCATTACCAGTTCCACAACTGTGTTGTGAAGTCCATTCTATTGGCAGAACACTTCCAACATAATAGTACATTGTAGGTGTTACAATTTCAGGACCTCCTTTTTTTCTTGGGCAAGCATACTATAATTTATTAAGCAAATAAAGTAAAAGTTTAAACATACCCCTCCAGCACCATTGTTTTGAGAATCAAATAATCTATTAGCATTGTTTCTGTTAACATTATGCTCGCAATTTCTAATTTATTAAGCTTTAACATAATGCAATAAACAACTGATATTTACCTATTATTACTTCCTCTTGGGTTATGCATATAAATATCTGCTAAGGCTACTTGCATGAGGGAGGCAAAGAGAAACGCCAAAACAAAATAAACATTGAGGCAGTTTCGAGCCATTTTTTAAAAGATAAAATCGAGAAGTTGTACAGTCAAGTTTCGGTTTTACTTTTTAAAACAGGGTCAATGGTTAAAGTTTCTCATCGTCACTGTCATCTTCTGGAGGAGGTGGAATATGAACAACTTGTTCTTGCTCAATAAATTCTTCGTCTAATTCTCTCATGTCAAGTTGAGGTTCTAATTGAGGTGTTGAAATATTAATGTTGCCTTTTCCTAGTTTTGTTGGTGTTACTAAACCACTTTGTACGGAATCAAGAGAGGATTGTTTGAGTCTTCTTTCTGCTACAACCTTAGTATAATTTGCAATAGTAGAAGATTCTGTTATAGAGGAAGGTGATTGGAAAGCAAGTAATTCATTTAAAAGCTTAGCTTCCTCTTCATTTGTTGCTGAATCTATTTGCAAGTTAAATACTTGATACCACATTCTGCATAACATTTCTGTTCTTGCAATTTCCTTTTCTTCTTTGGTTGTACCTATAAATAAATCCGCATCTGCAGGTTTCTTTGCTCTAACCGATGTTGTAAATCCCTTAATTGATGATAAAAATTCGAATACCATGTTTGCTTCTTTTCTTGTATATTTATCTTGTTTTTCGTGTGCATGATATGCTAAAAATTCATTGATATCTTTTGCTGATGAACTGAATAAAGGATTTTTGGAATGAGAGATTGTCTTACTATCAGGAATACATTCTCTAATTATGGAAGATAATTGTATTATTTCTTGTAAGCTCCATTCACCAGGTGTAAAGATTACTGGCAATAATTTTTTTAATAAAGTAATAACTCCTAAAGACCATTTCATATTACCATTCTTCAAAAGCATTGCAAGAAGCCACATAACATAGTTTCCATCTTTGTTTGCAAAAACAGTCTTGTATTCGTTTGCAAAAGACTCAGCCATTGAGGTCAATGCATTATTAAATTCAGTCAATTCAGAAACATTTTCTTCATTGGTGACAAGTTTAGATTTGATCTTTGCAAATGCTTGCTCAAAAGTATCAAAACATGTTTTAAAACCTCCCAACTTGTCTGCATTTTGTTCAAATAACTTATTTTGTAAACTCTTTTTACTGAAATCTCCAATGGAGTACAGAACTGCTTGAATAATTAATGATGATGCAATTAACATATTATCACCTTTTGGAATAAAAGGCTCAAATCTCAAAATTAAATTGTTGTACAATTCAAATGTTTGAGAAAAAGTATCATCATCAGTTAATCCTTTGAAAATAACTCTAGCAACACTAACAGGGATACTTTCTCCTCCGGTATAACCCTTCCATACATTAAACATGGAAGAATTCAATACAGATTCATCAATATTATCATAATCTTTGGAGAGGGATTGGAGACGAAGCATATATTTCAATGCACGTTTGAAGTGAGACTTGTTCCATGAGAACATCAACCAAAATGTGACTTGGAACAACAATTTGGAAACCCTTGGTGGACATAGCTTTTCAGAAGGAATGTTGAATAATATATCCATAATTATTAAAATCTTTGAGTCATCTCTCACTCTTACAGCATCAAAGAATGCCATTACTAATTTTTCAATTACGTCAATAGAGAAATCTTTGTTGAGTGCTTCAAAAATATAATATGATTCCAGACTTATCTTATTGTCTTTTGCTTTCATACCCCAACTTAAAGCCATCTCACTAATTAATTCTGATAGGTTAGGACAGTGTTTTTTACTAATATATTCCACCCACTGTATTAAAAATTCTCTTTCTCTGGAAAGCTTCACTTGCGGATTGGTTCTGAAATATTTCACCATAAATTCGAATGCCTTGTCCACATATTGAACAGTGGTGGTATTGTGATCTCTATGTCTAATTGCTAGACTTTGTAATAAATTTTCTAAAATTAATTTAGGCTCAGAAAAGTTTTTAGAGTTTTGGCAACTATTAAATAAAACAACACAGTTAAGGAATAGTTTTGGTAAATGAGGAATAAAAGCAATGTCGTGTTCATAACTAATATCAACCAATAATTGTAAACATGAAAGTTCAATTGTGGTAAATTCAGCGTCAATAGGATCTACAATACTTCGTTCGTTAATAAACTTTGCATAATCTTTTTTGGTGTCTGGAAGTTTTGTTTTATAATCTCTCATAAAAGACATAATAGTTTCCAAAATAAATGGCAAGCTACGCTCATCTCTGCAAATATATGCAAATAAAGCTCTCAAGAAAGAATGAACCGCATTAACTGGTTGATTTACATTCAATTGGTTAAAGGCAAAATCATAATTTTCAATAATAAATTTAACAACTTCAGGGATTACCCATTTACATTCTACACTTGATTTAATTAAGTTAAGCCAAATTTGTTCAGTGTAGTGTTTTAATAAACTTCCAGTATATCTACCATTCTCTGTTGACTCCATTTCAATACCATGTAACTTTTCTGTTACAGAATAAACAACTTTAAGTAGTCTTTGGGAAGCAAAGTCTTTCATTCTATATGCTGTATCAGTTGTGTTGGCTGTATCCAAACACGATTTTACCAACATACCATAGTTATATGACCAAGGCATGAGTATTCTCAATGTATTTTCTCTATTAACACCATCCAAAAGGTCTACGGTTCTGTCAGCTTCCCCAAACAAATCACTTGTAATTTCAGGGGCAACTTTGGAAACATATTCTGAGAATTTTTCAATTGTTCTTTTGTAGACACTTTCATCTCCAACACTGGTGCAATGATAGGTATTTGAGAAGTTAATGTGATGGTTGGACGATTCAGATTTAATTAAAATGCTTGTCAATTCATGTGCCTTATCTCTAAGTGGCAAATTGTTTCTTGTACATGAATGAACCATAGCTAAGTAAAATAGAGATCCCAGTGTTGTATGTTGGTCAGTTATCCAATGGTCCAAGTAGTCTTCCATTACAGAAACAATTGCAGAGAAGTATGATTTACAAATATATGGAATTGTTGATTTAAACTTTTGTTTTTCATATTCTTTTTCACTTTTTTGTTTTTCTAAATCTTCAATTTCTTTCTTATTTCCAGATCCAAATAATGGAGACTTTTTAACTTTCAACTTATCGTCATCTTCATCTGTAAGATCGTCCTCTTCTTTTAATACTCTATAGAAAGACTCAGCATATGTATTTGTGATAAAGGTTCTAATTGTTTGAGGATTATTTAACAAAAATTGAGCCATTCCAGGAACAATGTCTACATCACGCTTATTTACAATAACATTTTCAAAGAAATGTAATATTTCGTTTATAAATCTTTCTTCCTCTACCATACCAAAAGAGCAAACAAATTTCATTCCATCTACAGCTTCTTGACAAAAACTGGATAAAGGATGTTGATAATGTAAATACTTGAAAATCAACATTAACGAATTAATAAGAGTATTCTTTTTGAACATATTTGAGTAAAGCACAGCAGATTCTGGAACTTCAATGCCTTTTTCAAGTGCAGTTTGTTTGCTGATAATATTTAAATGCTTCAAATAGGTAGAAATGATAACGACAGTGTCCTTCCAAGTTTCCAATGTTACATAACTACCAGCAATATCTTTAACATCTATTCTCTCTTTTGTTGTCCAATTAGATATTAATTCATCATAAAAGTCTCTACATAAAATACCTTGCTTGACGAACAAAAATTCACTTGGGCTAATACCTGTAACATAATTAATTGATTTTGTAATAATTCTTTTCAAAAGATCAATAACAAGTTGTTCGTATTGTGCATCACTACTTTCTATTTTGTTCTCTTTTTTAATAAAGATTCTAGGAATATCAGTGGCTCGAATTTGAGTTAAAATAACATACAAAGAAGATGGATGAGTCAATTCTAAAGCATCCATAACTACACCTTTAAGTTTTTCGTGTTGTTTAATATTTAAATTTGATTTTAATAATTGAATCAAATCATTAATAAAAACTTCAGATTTTCCACCTAAGGTTGGCCTTAATGATAGACACATAAATTTCAAATAATTTCCAATAAGTCTCACTTTTTGTTCATCAGCTTCACTCAATCTTGAATTCCAACGCTTGGCTAATTCTTCCCAAGCCTTATTAATTGCTTCATCTGAATGATTTCTACATAGTTCTTCTACACAAGGCAACCATGGAATATATTCAGTTGATGTCAAAACTTGTTCAGGTATTTTAAGGAAACCATCTAATAAATATGTTGTTTCATTATCCTTTACTAATGAACGCAATTCTTTTCTTGAGAATTGTTTGAGTACTTTAATTGCTTGATTTCTAACCAAGCTAGAAGTATGAATAATATACATTAATAACATTCCTTCAACTTTTTTGCGTAGAGAATTGTAATGTGTTGAATCAATTGTAATTGCGTTTTCTAATGTTTTGAGAATAAATGTTTCTGTTACAATAAATAAGTCTCTTAATAACTTGTAACCAACCTCTGGAGAAACTTCATCTACTTTAACTAAAACGTTAACATAATGTTCAATTACTTCAAGGAATGTCTTTCCTGGATCTAATTCAACACTTAAAATCAAAGAATCAGATGCACTTCTAGCAACTAATTTATCTGAATGTAATAAATATTGACCAATAGCAGAACGAACATCTTTCATTCTTTCTTCACTTACATTCTTTACTCTAGGGAAACACTTTAAAACATTTCTAACAGTGTTAAGATCTGTTTTGTAACGTTCCTCTAATAGAATAGAAGTACATAAAGGTCCCAAAATATAATTTAATTTTCCAATTTCATCAGGATATAATTTACTAACTTTAGCAACAGCAGAGAGAGCAACTTCACGTTGTTCATCAGAATAATTCTTATAATTCTCTGGTTTCAGTATTTCTTCTATTGTTTTTGGCCATGAAATGTGCATTTGTTTACGTGCATATTCTATTAAGAAAGATTCAACAATTGGTTTATACATTCCATAAATTACCTTTCTGTTAAATACTTGGTCAATTATACTCTTTACAAATGTTTGGAAATTTTCAACATCTTTTGTTAGATAATCACTTGGTAAATAAGTTAAAAACTCTTTAATAGAATTAAAGAAAATAAATCTATCTTTCTTATCTTTTACCCCAGAAGCATAATATTTAAACAAATCAGGAACATATTGATGATATAAATCTTCTTTTGCACGACAAAGCATTGTTCCCATACAATGTACAATCTCAATAGGTGCTTCCTTCTTTCCAGCCATCTTTAAAAATGTTTCATATAATTCAGTAAATAAACTCCAAAAACGTGTTGCTGTTTCTGTATTTTGTAAATAATTTAAAACATTTTCTTTTCTTTTTTTGAACACATCTGGTGTTGTTAAATTATCAAGTTCATTATCTTGCATATTCCATCCAGATAAAGAACGTTCCATAATGTGACATAATATTTCTGAAAATATTGAAATAAATTCTTTCTTTCCTTTTTTAGTATCATTTAATTTTTGTCTAATAGCATGTAAATATTTAATTGTACCATTCATTCTTTCATTATCTTCAAAACTAAAATCTAAATATTTTGCTATTTTTAATAAAGGAATATAATTTTTACTATCTTCTTTAGATTTACCAATTTTATCAATACTTGGTAGTGCTATATCAAGAATAGAATTTAATTGAAATGAAGAGATTTCTCCTAGTAATTTTCCTGCCATTTCAATTAATTGATCTAAATAAATTCTATCATAACATACTTTATGAACACTATCAGAAATTATTAATTTTTTTAAATTTCCTTTTAACATTTCTTCTTTATAAATTTTAATACATTCAATCATATGTCCCATAATTACATTATCTATGTAATCTACATTTTCTTTCTTTTCAGGTAATATTGCTTTCTTTTTACTATTTAAATCTCTTAAAATAGTATAATTATTTAATATTTCTACAAGGCTTTCTAAAATCTTTAAGGCTTGTTTATCATTTTCTCTACATAGACCAACAATGGTATTTTTTATTGCTTCAAAATTATGATCAAACCAATCACTTTGTTTATTTTCTTGGAACTGTTGTTAATTTATTTATTTGTGTGTGTTGGTAAAGATATAGTATTTGTTAATAATAATACTTACTTTTCTATATTTTTCTAACAAGTCACTTCTTACAGTTGATTCGGAAGCTACAATGGAATGAGTATGTACTAATATTTCATATTGTGAAAGTAATTCGCTATTGGTAATGTTGAAATGTTATTACGAATCAATTCCATTTGTGACTTACCTAATGGTGGTGGAAATGTCAGACATTATTTTTTGTTTTGATAAAAATTCTGGATGACAAGCAGCATTCTTAAACGGTAAATGGACCACAAACATCAACGGTTTTCATTACAAGTTATCACAACTTTACGTAAACAATAAATAATTTATTCTGAAATATTACTAAAAGGTTAAGAAGAGGCAAATTTATATCTTAATATCATACTGTCCTCTGCATCAAATACCTCCTTAAAGTCATGCTTTTCATGCTTAGCTTCCTTTGGCCAATCTAGTTCATCTTCATCTTCCTGGTCTCCATGGAAAGAATAATGTTTGTACCCAAATCTATTGTAACGAAAATTACAACCAGCAATTAAGGTAGAACTTGGTTTATGATAATTCAGTGATTGAACTACACTATTTCCTGTGCTTAATTCATATAAGGGAAGTTGCATGCGTAAATCCCAGCAACGTATAGATTCGTCAACAGAACCACTAAAAACGAATGATGTTCCATCAATATTCGATAACTCACAAGCCATAACAGGTTCACAATGACCTTCTAATTGGTAAACTGGTGTTGCTAATCTATCATCAAATACATACGTTCTACTATCATAACTACTTGCAACAAACAAGTTAGTTCTATCGTTTGTGGAAATATTTTCATATCTTGCCTCAGTTAGATAACCCCCAAATCCAACAAAAACATTTGTATACTTTTGCTGTGCCAAATTGAAATGATAAATTGTACTTTCATTGCTAAACATAATGTTAGGACTGTTAGGTACAACCTGTAAGAATGATAATCCATTTTCCACTGTCAAAATACCAGGTACTTTTACAATGGTAGGAGCATTTGAAATATTTTGTAAATCATTGATGTTCCAACAAGAAAATCCTTTTGTTGACAAATTTTCATCTGGTGAAACAATTAAATTATTTTGTATCTTAGCAATTTTATCAACTGTAAAATTCTTAACTCCTTTCAAACAATATGCATCCTTACCAGTAACAGATTTCTTATTATTTTCTTCTTTTACTTTATAGCCATAAACATTTCCATTTGTAACAGAACACCAAACAATTTTGTTATCTCCATCACAGTAAACAGAATTAACACCACTATCTTCAAAACCAAAACAATTTGAAGTAGGTTCGCCTGGTTCAGAAATATTAAAGAAAATGTTCAAACTTTGACCCTCTCTATACTCTTCACAGACAGCAGCATAAAAGTCACCATTGTTACTAATACTTGCTTCTACGACTGGGCTACAAATGTTATCAGTTAACTTCTTACAACGAGCTTCTACAATATTTCTAGCTGCTTCTTTGTTATTATATCTATTTTTAATTGTTTCTCTCTTATTATCTATTTCTTTGCAATAACGTGACAATGGACTAGTGAAAGGACTAAATTGAGGTTTAGTGGATGCGCCTACCTCTTCTTTTAATCTTCTTGTGTTTTGGTCGAGGTTTAAAGAACCACCTCGCATACCTCCCATCATTTGAAACATTTGCATCACTTGAGCCATCTTACCAGTAGTAAGGCCGGAACTGTTAAGTTTTGTCTTAATAATATTGGTAGATAAATTGCGAGTGTGAACGTATTGGCTACCATCTCCCTCTGGATACATTGAATCGATATAAGTATTAATATGGGAAGATAAAATAATTTGTAATATAATGTTAGTGTCTAAACATTTGTTAACTAACGTTGTCAAATTATTTCTCACTTCTTCTTTAGTTATTGTCATAATCAATCGATTACTTTCGGTTCTAATTCTATTTGCATAAAGTTGATGATTTTCAACTAAATTAATAAGTTGATGAATGCGCTCTAATAAATATTCTTCTTTCTTTTTAAAAAATTGATCCATTTCTTCATCATCCTCTAAATCATCTTCATCTTCTATTTCTTGATTACCGGAACGATATTTAAAGCCTTTGTGTGGATCGCTTTTAGGAAATCTTTCATTCACTTCAGCAACAAACATAGGAATTGTTACAGTTTTATTCTTGGATTTTGCAGTAACACTTATTTCTGAGTAAAGGCTAGGGGGAAATAAAGTGTACGGTAATCGCAACTCTTGTTCTAACACATCCAAAAGTGCTGTTGTTGTTTGTCCTTGTTGTGTAGTACTACCGCTGCTGCTAGAAGTAGACATTTTTCTTTGGTTCGAGTCCCCACAATAATTAATTTTTGTAGCTTAATTAGCCCAAATATTTAAATTTTTACCATCAATTTTATTTATTTTCCTTTTTTGCTGTAATAAAAACCAAAATTGCTGATTTTACAATCATATATTCATTTCTTGTAAATAATTCACTTAAATAAGGTATAAATGAAAATGGTGATTTTTTAATATTTCGTAATTCAGTGCTATTTGAAAAACTTCCAATAAAATATGGCTTATCATATTCTTTAATTAATAAATTAGTAGATGTTGTAAAATGTTTTTTAATTCTCATTGCTTCATATTTTGTTGGATTAGTTTCAATAAAAGTATTTGCTAACATTTCTAATTCTGTAAATTCATACTTTAAAGGTGAATTATTTGTTGGGTGAAAAGAAATAAGTTGATTATTAGTAGATTGTTTTATTTCTTTATTATCAACACTAGTTTCATAAGAAGATGATTTACTAGTATTCCTTCGCGATCGGAAATGAAATAACCCAATTAAAAGTTGAAACAACCGGAACAATAATTGAATGAAAAACATTTTTTTTAAAAAAAATTAATTTATTGTTGTAACCACTTTATTGTCACCAATAATTGCACAAGAATCTACAGTTTTTGTTGTCTCCTCCAACTTTAATTTCTTTAACTTTTCCCTACGTTCACCTATTCCATAACAAATTAAACCAATAAATAAAATAAATATTGAAATTATATCATAAACAGTAATTGGTTTTTGTTCAGGTAAAATAAAACTTAAAAAAGGAAAAACAAAAACTAAAGTACAAAAAGGAAAAGCTAAGGCATTTGCAAAGAATGTAATATCTGCATTAATATATTTTACACAGGCTAATCTTAACATTAACCAAATATATGAAACAAAACAATAAGTAAAATAAATTAAGGCACCATATCTATCTTTCGAAAATAATATATTATTAAAAGCAATATTCATAGAATGAATAAATTCATTAAAATTATTATAATTATGTATGAAAAAATAATAAATTGGAAACATTACAATTAAATTTAAAATAAATTCAAATAAACATGTGTAAAATCCAAATGTAAAAATGTTAAATGGATTGTATATTTTTGAATTACTTTTAAAAAACCTTTTTGTGTATCTCTTAATTTTTAAATTTACACTCTTTTCATTTAATAAATATTGATAATACATTCTTTCCAAAACTGTAATTATACAACCAATAATAAATAAAAATACACCAAAAAGTACATTATTATCAGATTTAGAATTAGAGATAGATGCTCCATTTTTTATCCAATTGACAATAACTGGTAAAACAATTGCAATAAATACTCCAACCATAATAATTGCAATTCCTATTTTTTGTAAGAAATGATAAGTACTATCTTTAAATAGTAAGCTAGTAAAAAGTGCTGAAAATGGAATATTTAATTGAGCTACAATGACCTTTAACAATTAATAAAAAGCTCAATTTATTGTAGAGTATTTAAAACTTACCATTAAAGATCCACCATCTTTTCCCATCATATCAGTTCCCCATATTTGGAATAAAGATTCGAAAATATTTAATAATGAAATATTAAAATAATGAATTGAATAAATTCTTAAATGATGAACTTTAGTAAATTTATTTTTTTCATTGTAAAAATACGGATAATAAATTTCATTGTAAACAAAATGACCTATAAAAAAAAAGATACATTTAAAGAAATAATTAAATTGACTAGATAAAAAAGGATATTGAAATAATAAATTATTTGATTTTTTAAAGCCCAAAGTTGACATTACATCAAAAATAATAAAGAAGAAAATTAATAGAAAGGAATTGAAAAATAATAAATTATTTGATTTTTTGAAGCCCAAAGTTGACATTACATCAAAAATAATAAAAAAGAAAATTAATAGAAATGAATTGAAATAAAAAAAGAAAATTTTTGAATTATAACGTGGAATATATTTCTTAATAAATAAAATTAAACTATTCTCATTATTTAGTTGTTTTATTGAACTTTCGGAGTTGGTGGAGCGCAAGAGTGAAATTCTTTCTTCTTTGTTGTCAGTCATTTTTTTCACTTTTTTTAAGGAATCTCTCGTTGTAAACTTGATTGAGGAAGTATCTTTGTTAAGGCGGGCGATAAATGAAAGCAAGGCAATGATTTTAATTAAATTACTTTTTTTTTATTTATTTTCATAACTTTTAACTTGTTATCTTTTGATAATACGATGTTGGTGTCTTTTAGTGGACACTTTTCAAATAACTTATTAGTTTTTAGCTAATAATACAATATTGCCGTATGGTTTATACAGCAATCCCAGTGAGATCATACATGATCTAAGTTTGAATTACAACGATGTTTATAACTCGAAATTAGTTTTGACTAACCATTGTTATTGATTGTTTTATGGTTGTTTTTGAATAGTTTCTATTGCTAATTGTACAAGTTGTTCGAGACTTAAATTTTGTGCACTCTTTGCTGAAGTTGTCATCTTTTTAGTCTTCGTTATTTTAGATTTATTGGAGGATCTAGCATTGCTATCCTTCTTTTTACTAGTTTTTGAAGAAACACATGAAACTGCATAAGTTTGGGTGACAGTTACTGATGAAATGATATCCTTATTGTTGTTTATTTGATTAGAAACGATAGTTGTGTAAGAAGTTGAGTTGCTCATTGTCGTCTTGTTTGTTTTGAGTTGGTTGAAAACTTCTTAGGATTTACCTGTGGAATTTATGATGAAACGAAAGAATCCTATAAAGTCCAACATACAATTGCACAAAACAATCAAAGGAGTTTGTGCTTTATTATGAAGATTAGTTCTAAAGATGAGAGTGAGCAAATCCTTTAAGTGTGCCTTTTTCAAATGATAGTTCTGACATGTTTTTCCTTTCATGGCGGTTCTTCTGTTTCTAGTGTACATACTTTTTTTTGTTTTTAATTGTTTTCGAACTTTATCTTTATTTGATGATTGTGTTACGTTTTGCTCTGTGGTACCTTTTATAGAAACAAATAGTACAAAAAGGAAATTGCATTTTGGTTCAAACGGTATTTGTGTTCGTTTGCATTGGTCAAAATCTTTGGCTTATATTTACAATGATTTAATGCTTAATTTAATGAACAACCTACTTTACTGCAACTTCAGACTCTGAAGTTTTTACTATAACCTTCTCTGTAAAGGTAGCAGGTTGCTTT
>CADWAF010000576.1:0-11462 GCA_902984215.1 Willaertia magna
TACAATCTTGGAATCCTAAGAAAAAGCTATCTATGGGAAAGAAGAAGGATATGTATTATCTGGACCTTTTGGAATATCTAAATATTACACTGTGTATTTAATAGCGTGCTATGCAGTTGTTAATTCTATTCCTTTGTTATACGTTCCAAGGTGTTTGAATTGGGAGCAAATAAATATTTGCGTAACTTAAAGTTCTATTGGAACAAAGATATATTTTCACAATTTCTGCAAGAAGAATATAAACGTTATCGAAACATTAAAAACAAACTGCGCAAAAGATAGAAAAAAGATATTTTTGCTGTTCGACGAACATAATGAATTTTTTAAATCTTATACAGGTCGTCAACTGTATTCAGATTTACCTTATTTTAGACATTTCACAAGGTGGACAGGTGTTACAAGTGGTACTAAGACAATTTATTGTGGAAGTGCTCATAGTTTATTTGAAGATAATTTACCTGGTGGTGGAAGATCAAAACTTATTAGAATTACACCACCTACTGAAGAAGAATTCAAAGTTCTCATTTTGGTTTAAATGTTTTAGATGAAAAAAAAATAATTAATACAATTGGAAGAATTCCAATAGAGTTAGCGAAATTTGTAAATTTTTTGGATAATAACACAACAGTGACTGATAATATTGTTAAATTGTTTATTGAGGAAACTGTAGATGAATATAATCTAAGATTGAGCCGATTTATGAAAGAATAAAGTCCAGAGAATTTGGAAAAGTGTTATAAAACTTTAGAACATCTTTTTACGCCAGGACTTTTAAGGCCAAGTAGCAACCTTGGAATAATTTATGATAAAGGATTACTTTATAAAACACACCAAGGTTTATTGTATTTCATTAAAGAAGCTGCTAAAAGAGTACTATTTAGTTTATACTGCCAATTACAAAAACAATTAATTATTCCCAAAAATAGTTTGAATAGTGGCAACACAATCGACTAAGCATATATTTGATTCAGATTAACTTTTTATATATGGAAAACTTATAAATTTAATTCTCGATTTTTACCATTAGCCTGGTTTTAATGGCAGGACGGACATTGATTTAAAATTTAACTTTAACTTTCATTAACCAAATTTTTTAATTGTTGAACTTATTCTGTTTTTAACAAATGTTTTTTAAAGTAAAACCTTTTACAATTTGTTCTTTCGCTTTTTCAATTTTTATAGATTTAAAACCTACTTTAAATTTCTTTAAATTTTTCATAGTTAATAAAAATTTACCATTAACTATATTAGGACAATTATCAATTTTTAACATTTCAATATTAACTAAATGTTCTAAATGATTATCAGTAATATTTGTATTATTTATAATTATTAATTTTTGTAATTTATTTAAATAAGAAAAACAATCACCTAAAATATCTGAGTGACAATAAAGTTGTATAATATTTGTAAATTGTAATAAATCTTTATCAATTATATTTTTAGGCATTGATAAAATGTATAATTTTTTAATATGTTTAATATCGTTAAGGTTTTTAATTAATTCTAAATCACATTTTAATGTTTGTAAATTATTTAAATATTTAAAACAGTCACCAACACTTCCTATTCCTTCAATACTTAAATATTGTAAATTATTTAAATTATAAAAATCTGTATCTTGTAAATCTTTTGCTTGAATTTTTAAATATTCTAAATTAATTAAATTTTTAATGAAATTAGAATTTGTATTATATGTTTTAATTGTTAATTTTTTTAAATTAATTAAAGGTCCAATATTTTGTAAAGTATTTTCAAATTTATTACAATCAATAATTTTTAAATTTTGTAAATCTTTTAAATTTTGTAAAAAATTACCAGTTATATTTGGACAATGATATAGCTTTAATGTTGTTAATTGTTTTAATTCATTAAAATTATCTTCCTCTAAATTTGGTAAATTAGTTAAATTTAATTCTTTTAAATCTTTAAAATTTTTTAAACAATCACCTTTAAATTGTGGAGTACTTGATATTTTTAATTTTTGTAAACTATTTAATTCATTTAAACAACTTTCTGCATTTTGAATATGTGAAATTTTTAAAACTTTTAATTTTTTTAAATTTAAAGTATTTTTATGAAATATTCCATAATTAACATTAAGATATTCTAATTTATTTAAATTTAAAGTACAATTTTTAGATAAAAAAATAATATAAAGATTTTTTAAATTTATAAAATTATTTAATAATTCTAAATTATTTTTAAAAGTTGAAATTGTTTCTAATTTAAAAATAAAATTTGGTAAATTATTTTTTAATGAAATTCTAATATTTTTAAATATTTCATTAAGAATATTTAAAAATAAATTATTTTCATTTTGTAAAAACATGTTATTATAAAAATATTTATTTGTTAAAGCTAAATAATAGTAATCACGTATATTGTCAATAAATTTTGAAATTTCATAAAGAATGTCTATTGGTAGTATTGTTAATGAGTTCGCCATTTTTTTTTATTTGAAGAAGCGGAGCCGAAAATATTAGCTTTGTTATAAGTACTTTTTAATTCATTAATAGCATACTTACTGTGTCAGTCTTGATGTCTAGTGTGATATAGAAGATCCATCAAAACCATTTTCATAAAAAAGCTTCACTTTCTCAATTGACAAACCAGCACCACCCATAGACGTATCGGCAGTTAATACAGATTTCACTTGTTGAGCATTCCATTTCTTGTAATCCATCATGCCGGGTCGTTCGGCGACAATCTTTTTATTGTACGAGATCAAAAAAATGAGCGAATCCGACTTATTACTTCCTTCTAATAACACAGCATCTTCCTCAACACAATCATCTTGCCTATCGGAACCAGAAATTGAAATTTTAAACAAGTACAACAAATTACTACATGAAGAAGAACAAAAAGTAATAGAAAATGTTATAAAAACTCATCGTTCTACCAATAATACTTATGAAGATTTAAAAAAACCAAAAAATATAAAAAGAAATAATAAATTTATTAATTTAACAACAGCTAGAAAATGGTTTTTTGTTTATTTATTAAATTTTTGTTCAGAATTCGGTTATAATTTGTTGGAAATAATTTTAATTTTTTTATTCAAAACATTAATTGGACAACAATTAGTAAGAGAGTTAAATTTAATAGTGAATAATAATGAAATAGATAAAAAAGAAGAAGCTTTTAATATTGTTATATCATTAAAAGAAGCGGGAATTTCACTTGGGGCATATGAAAGATTTTTACAATGTTTGACTAAATATAATAGTAAATTAATTAATTATTTACCTGGATACAATTTAGTACAAAAATATAATGCCGGAATACAACCGTTTGTGATTAATAGATTAAATTTTAATTTTATAAACACAAAATTTTCAACATCCATTAATTGTATAACAATATTTAATTTAATCAACAAAATTTTTACTTCTAAATACTATAAATTTTGGTTTGATGATAGAAAATTATTAAATATGACTGGAATTATTACAATATCAGCAGCAATTATTAATCAAATTAAAATAACAACATTCCCAATTCTATTAACAAGTATTCCATTAAAGAGTTTATTTTTAGAAAAAGATATTGATATAAATGATAAAAATTTAATACAAAATTTTAAACAAGAAATGTCAAATTTAATTAAATCATTTAATATTATTTGTACATCAGATCTTAAGGCAATGCAGGAAATTTTAAATAATTCATTTTACAATACACTTAAACATAAAAATTTAAATAGTTTTCAAAATTTAATTTTATCATTTAACAGTTCTTACCACAACGAACAATTTAAATTATCATTTTTAAAACAAATCTTACCATCAAATTGTCATCATCTTATTACAAATAATCTTAATGAAACATTTTTAAATATTTTTCAATTCAATTTTGATCCAAAAGATTTTGTTTATCGAAATATATGTTGGGCATGTAATTGTTGTAGAAAATTTAACAAATTATCTTTATTAAATTTACCTTTAAATAATAATCCTTTTTATTGTAATGAAGGTATTGAAAATTATAATATTTTCCATTTACGTTATGATCAACATATATTTGATTTATTACATTTAGATGAAAGATTATGTGAACATATGTTAAATAATATATGTTTATTAAATGAAGAAATAATTGATATTTTAATTGATTTTATTAATGATAAAAGTGAACAATATACAAGAATTAATTTAAAGAAAAAAGAAATTAATGACGATGAATATGAAATGGGAAATACTACTAAGAATTTTTATGGATTTAAAATGATTGATGCTTCATACATTCCAATAATTTTAAAATTATCATCTCAATTTTTACATTATTTAAAAGATAAATATTATGAATTAATATATAATGAAAATAATGTTAATAATAATGATCAATTAGATAATAATAATTATATTTTAAATACACAAATTATTAATTATTTTAATTCAACACAAGATGAAAGTGATAATTATGTCTTTGATGATATTAGTGAAAGTAGTGGAAATTAAATTAATTATTATGATGAATTTAACTATAATAATATATTACATAATATTTTAAATGTCAATCAAATGACAAATCCATTTAATGATCATAAATTACATAGATTATGGTTTTTATATTGTTTAATATATGAAATTTCACATTATGATGATACAATTATTACAATAATTAAAGAAAATAATCTTTTTGAAAGTATTCAACAAAAAATTAATGAATTCTGTGATTTATTTATTATTTTATTTGACAAATCACCAGATTATTTACATTTATTGAAGTTCCATTTGATAGAAATATGGATTAAATATGGTAGTTTGTTAAATTTTATGAATTATGTTAATGAAAGTTTGGGATTTCATCATAAGTGTGATTTGTTATTAAAATGTAGAAATAATGGTTTAAATAGTAATGTCAGAGAAGAAATTATAGTACAACATTGTTTTTATTTATTATTACATCATCCTTATTTAAAAAATTCTTTATTAGAATATGTCAAAAAGAGATATAACAGTTTAAATGTTAAAGATTTTGATAATTATGAAAAATTGAAAACTCCTATATATATTTAAATATTAAAAATACTTTATTAATTACAAACTTTCCATTGATTATCAATTAAATCAAATTTATAAGTAGTATAACTTAAATCAACTCTTACCATTTCTGTATACTCAGAGTATACAAATTTTACTTTATAAACCATGCTTCTCTTTTTAATATTTGTTTCTTTATCTGTCCAATATGGTTTCCACCAGTTTGTAGTATATAAGGGAGGTAATATTTTAGTTGATTTTAAAGAGAATTCAATTGAATGAATATAAAAATTTACAATATCTCCATGATCTTTAACATAATCATAATTAATACATTCTATTGGCATTACAAATTTCTTTAAATTGTCAACAAATTTCTTCCAAACCCTTTCACTCATATTACTAACAAAATTACCACTTCTTCCATCAATAACTTTACTCATTCCATCTTGCAATCTAAAAATAATTCGATTTTCCATTTGTTTTAATTTTTTCTTTAATTTCAAATCTATTTCCTTTTCTGTTTTATTTGAATGATCAGTTTTAGGAAATTTAATAATTTGTGACAATTCTTTATTTGGTAAAATCTAAAGAACCATTCTTTGAGTATGAAGTTTTAGATAAGAATTAAAAGATGAAGGATTAATATTTTTATATTTTTCAATTTCTTCATTATCCTCTTTTACATCCCAATCTGAAAGGTGAAATTTATAAAATTTAGATTGACCATTATTGTTTGTTGAAGATGATAAAATTAATTGATTGTTTATGTTTGTATGTTGTTTGATTGATTGGAATGAGTTGTTGATTAATTGATTGATTTGGTGTATATAGTTGATTTGGTTATTTTGATTTGGATGATTATTTTGTTGATTATTCGGAAATTGATAAAATTGATTATTTAAGTTTAATTTGTTATTCATGATGAGAAATGAAGTAGGTAAGGTGTTGCTTCATTTTTTTTATTTTAGTTGTGCTGATTTTATGGTGTGTAAAGTGCGATCACAAAAAAAAAGAATTTTCCCAAGCTTCGCCAAACGACCTGGCATGAAAGCAAGTTGGAGTTTAGCGGACAAGGTTAAAGTATCATCATAATTAGTATTTGATGTTTTTTGCTTTAACCAATTTGTAGTAGTATAGGAACGTATTTGCCCAAATGATAGATTATTTAATAATTTTTTTTCTATTGTATTTTGGGCGTATAAAAATTTAATAGAAATCCCAAAAATCAACAATGAAGCCATTAAACAAGCAAGATTTGGGAGGGAAACAGAATATTTACAATGAAAACGATTGTTTATTTACCATACACACATGCAACCATTAAACCTTCCTTTTCTATTATTCTATATCTTTTATTTTTCTAGTGCAATCTCAACTGCACTAACTCCAAAACAATCTATTTGTATTCTATAACTGAAACTTCCGCATTAGTCAACCTAGTATTTCCCTCAACCACAGCCTTTTGGGAAAAACACAATATCGAGTTGCTTCCTCGACCACAGCTTTGGAAAAAACGCAATGTTGAATTGCCTCCTCAACTACAGTCTTTTGGAGTAGATCGTTCTACACTCTGACAGGTTTGAACTTCTTCCATAGTTTACTGGTTGTGAAGGTAATTTTTTCTTGAGAAATTACCGTAAAGAAACAATCGGTTTATTGTAAACCTTCTCTAATTTACCTCCCAAAATTATATGAAAAGGATTTCATTACAATTTGGGAGGAAAACAGAATGTTTACAATGAAAATGATTACTTACCGCATTAAAAACCTATTTCCTTAGATAAGTTCCTGCCAGAGTGTAAGCAAGATCTAAAGTATAAATGAATAGATGGTCCGGACCGGTCTCCCATTCCAGAAATTGTAGCTTCACTAAAACCTGCAAGATGAGCTTCTGTAGCTCCACCAATCCTAAGGGAGTGACTAGAATAGTTACTTTCTAATTGTAAAGTACTAACTACCACCCTTAGTATCTCCGTGATGTTTTTATAATTCCACAGAACTTCTCCACTGAAAAGATATCTACCAATTGGTTTAACTTTACACCACTTATCAAACCATTTAACAGGACAGATATCTGATCTTGTCTTTTCTAAAAATAATGTTTTACCTTTACATCTTCTAAACCTATCTACTTTAGTAGACCTAATTCTCAACTTTAAACCATTCTTTCCGTTCTAACTAAAACCACTGATATCCTCATTCATAATTGTAACTAATTCTGTGCCTCTGAGCAACAATCTCAATCCCAAAATCATAACCAGTATAAACAATACGTAAAATTCATAATTTTGAAATTTAGAACCACTAGTAATCCATTGTCTAATAAAACTGATTCTCCAAGGTAAACACTTCAATTCAAAACTTACACTAGAAATATTATTAAGACTATTAAGAAGTCTTGTTGTATTGTGGTCAGATAGATCCTTAACACCTGTAACAACAAACAACTTCCTTAGAGCAGTAAGACAACATTTACAATTTTTACCTGATGAAATCTTTAAAAACAAATACATCAAAAACTGTTCAACATCATCTTTGCTTGGTGGGAAAGCGTTTCTGTACTGCAAGTTAAAATTGATGTATCTGAACCAATAAGTTTTATATGTTTTATATGTTGATGGCTTAATATCTTGAAACTTAATACGTTCAGCTAATTATTGTAATGTATGCTTTCGAATGTAACTAAGGTTGTGAATATCGTCCAATTCTTGTGGTTCAATAATTTGCATTTGTTTGTTAATCCTAGAACAAAGTCTGAACCATGAAGTAATATATTCTTTCTTCTTCGAGTTTCAATATTCTCCACTACCACTTGCTTGGCCAATAAGGATGTACTAGAACCATACTGACCTAACTTTCTTGGCAATGTTCCAATGTCCTCTCTATTAAGTTGAAAGGTACACACACCTAATTCATTTGGTGTTTCCAGTTTTGAGAAAAAGCATCATGAACCAATAATTGATCCCTTGAATAACATGTAGTGTAATCTTTTGTTTTTACGTTATAGGGAGAAGTAAAACGATCTTACGTTATTATCACATTTAGCTCTTTTTGAACTCTTAGAAACACTTCTGTTATAATTGACCAGTCTCCGAAATCCTGGACTTCTCCTAGACAACTTAAGTAATCTGTTTGTACGTTTTGATTGCTTGGTAACTATACCATATCTAACAACCTGATGTTGCATTCGAAAATAACTCTTCAACAAAAACAAATAATTCTGTTCATTAAAGAACTTTACATTTTTCCCTTTAACAGGCAACCTTGCAAAACCATAGAGTCCACATAAATAATTAAATTGCGTCCCTCCAATTTCTGACACCAATTCTTCAATACCAGAAACAAAGCTTGTGCTTCTCAAATATTTATATGTAAGCTTCTTTGCGTCATTGACCATGTATTAGTCATTTACAAATCTAAATCTTTTATACAAACACCATATCCAATATCTGAAGCATCTGTAAACAGTTGAAATACACTAAAAGGCCAATAATAGTTCTTTCCATTCCAAGTGTCTAAGTTTGTTACTATCCACTCTAAATTGTGTACCACCCTCATATCTCTTAGAAACCATTTTCCATCCCAACCAAATTTCCCTACCATCTTACAAATCAAATTGTATAAAGGATGCAAATAAACAATGGCCAGCAAGAAAGCTTGTACATAAGATATGATAAAACCTGATACTTTCGCTAAACAATGTGCTGATATTTTCCTTTTTTTTTAAATATAAAAAATAATATAAAATTGATACGTTTCTTGATCTTTGCTATTGTTTCTTTTGGGATATACAACTTCTTTGTTACTATATCTATAATAACCCTCAACACTAATGCTCTTGTATTTGGCCAAAAACAACCTTTAGTAACTTCTTGAATAATATCCAGAGCCTTCATAATAATATCTGTTTGAACAACTTCCTTCCTCAATGAATTCCACAATATTAAGGTGAAATCGTCTATATAATTTGAGGCCATAATACCAAATCTGCCTAAAATTGCCACAAATTGGTTCATAATTAAAGTAAAATAATAAGAAAAACCATTCTATCCAAATGGCAAAACAGTAAAACAGTAATATTTCTTCAAATAGTAAATACAACAATAAAGTCTGTCTTTCACACGAATTGTTATTTAGTGATATCTTGATCATAAGTTCAATATCGCTAAAAACAATTGTTGATCTTTTGGAATTGATTGCACTAACTTAGAAACAGTCTTGTATTTGAACTTTGGTGTCATAGAGAACTGATTTAGTAGAATAAGGTTCCTAACCATTTGAAATTTTGACTTGTTTTTTTTTCCTACAAGGAAATAATTTGCTACACCTAATGGTGAAAAATACTCTTTTAATGCACCTATTTCTATTAAAGTAGAAATTTCTTGGTGCAAAAACTGTTGTTCCTCTATATTTCAATAATCTCAATTAGGTATAAAACAAAACTTTGCAAATTTTTCCTTTAGTATACCATAAATAATACTGTTCTTTAACAATTCTATCACTTCCCCTAATGCGCCGTATTGTTCCCATGCCTTCCAGCTTGCAGATATTGAACCAACAGCTTCTTTCCTTTCGTGAAAAAGGACAACTAGTATACTTGGAATTCTTTTTATTAAGTGGACATTGGAAACTGATATAGCCTTTTTCCTTACAAATAAAACATGTTCTTTCCTCTTCTTGTTGATTATCTTGTGTTTTGTTCTTCTTAAACTTTAACTATGGTATTATTTTAAATGTTTAATTCTTCTTATGTGTACATTTATGAGCTGTAGTAACTTTATTTCTAAATTCTTTCCACAAAACAAAGTTATTCATTGAATTAAAAACTCTAGCAGTTTCTTTATCTTTAAACAATAATTGCAAGTGTACTAATTTCTTTTTAATCGTAGTTATAGACTTCTCTAATTCAAAACTACTTTTAGTGAGCTGGCATGAAGTAATGTAAAGATTGAATAAAGTAGATTTCGCTACTTTATATTCTGTAATAATAGATTTAGAACCTTGTAAAAGTGGGCATTCTTTATCCACTCTTTCTTTGGCGTTGGTTTTAATGAGGACTTCTTGAACAATATTATCTATGTTCTTAAGTATGCATTTATCCTTGTCTTTTGCTTTGTCCTCATGTTTCTCTTTTTTTTTTCGTTAACAAGAGACTTACTAAGTGTTTCTTTAATTTCTTTTAACGCCATAACCTCTCTTCTAAGCAGTTGTACTTGCTCTAAAAGACTACCAAAAACAACACTTTGTTATTGTTGTTCTGTATCGTTCTTGCTTAAAAAAAACTTTCATTCTCATTTTCTATTCTCGTAACCGGTTGCTACTGATTTCCTCTTCTAAAGCATGTTATAACCCAGTCCCTCAACGCTTCAGGTCTGTACAAAGTAGTAGTCTTACTGGGTAAAGTGAATAGAGATGGTTTATTAGTTTGCTTTTCATTAAATGAACTTTCTAACGCTACCTTATCTAGGACTAGAGTTCTTAAGTATGTATTGAACAAGTTATCATTAGTAAGAACTGCTTCTAAGTTAAACAACAATGTTAATTTTTGCTCAATTCTTTTAACCGTAGCCTTTTTAGTGGTAGTAGGGGAAATCTCTAAGGCAGCACATATTTGCTTAATAGTAGTAAATTGAAGTTTCTCTAACTCTTCTAAACTTTTAAAATGTCTTTCAATAAACAATTTAACGTTTGTTTGAACTTCTTCCATAGTTTATTGGTTGTGAAGGTAATTTTTTCTTGAGAAATTATTATAAAGAAACAACAGGTTTATTGTAAACCTTCTCTGGTTTACCTCCTAAAATTATATGAAAAGGATTTTATTACAAACTGATCTAAAATATGAATATCTTCATGTTGTGTTTTTGATAGTAATTATATTCCAAAAGATTATAATAGTAAATCTAAATATCTTTTGACACGTCGAAGATTTGAGATATTAAAAAAAGCTATCTATGGGAAAGAAGAAGGATATGTATTATCTGGACCTTTTGGAATATCTAAATATTACACTGTGTATTTAATAGCGTGCTATGCAGTTGTTAATTCTATTCTTTTATTATACGTTCCAAGGTGTTTGAATTGGGAGCAAATAAATATTTACGTAACTTAATGTTCTATTGGAATAAAGATATATTTTCACAATTTCTGCAAGAAGAATTATCAACTACTATAAACGTTATCGAAACATTAAAAACAAACTGCGCAAAAGATAGAAAAAAGATATTTTTGCTATTCGACGAACATAATGAATTTTTTAAATCTTATACAGGTCGTCAACTGTATTCAGATTTACCTTATTTTAGACATTTTACAAGGTGGACAGGTGTTACAAGTGGTACTAAGACAATTTATTGTGGAAGTGCTTATAGTATCTTAGCAGTTCCATAGTGAAATTTCTTAAAATTATATACAGTTTTCCGATTGTTCATGCAAAAATAGAACAAAAAAAGACCTCAATAAAACATCTTTTAGAAC
>CADWAF010000578.1:0-14211 GCA_902984215.1 Willaertia magna
TCCTTCTTTCTTTTTAAATGTTTGTTTAAATGTTACTAATACTTTATTATTTGTTGATTTATCACTTCCAAACGTTTTAAGATTTTCTTTAGTTGCCTTAATAAATAAAGGACCATTTCTATAAAACATTACAATATCTTCTTTGTCAGTTGTTGCAACATCAGAAGGATTACAAATTGACATTCCATCACTTGTTAATTCACAATTACACATTCCCATTCCTCTTTCCCAATTATTTAAATCTAAAATAGAATAATTAAGTAATGAATAATTCCAAGAAGTAAGGTCTAAATCAAATGGAGTACAGGCAATATAAGCTCCGGCACAACAACCTATATAACCTCCACCAAATTGTAAAAATTTAAGAATTTCAAGTTTACCCTTTTCCATTAAACGTTCACAGTGTTCTGGAGCTAGTCCACCACCAATCCATAGAACATTTATTTTCTTAATAATTAATTGATTATTTCTAATGTCACTAGGATCTAATTGAACACAGTTAAATTGAATAAAATTGGAATTAGAATTTAGAATTGGATGACTATTGGGATGAGGTGTTTGAACAAGAGAATGAATGAGATGTTTCCATTGTCTATCACTAGGATCTTTTTTATAAACAAAACATCCAACATTTATCTTCTTTACGTTATCACCTTCTAAAGTACTAGTGGCAGGTAGTTCCGGACCACAAATCTCAGTTACTTTCTCACCGTGAATGAAAGTTTTTCTTGCACGATTTAATTCCTCCAAGTTTATCATTTTTTAATTGAAAGAAATGGTGAACTTGTGTTTTACAATGTAAAGGATTTATTCATCATCTTCCCATAAGAATTTCATTTCAGTTAAATATTTATCAATTGCTTGACAGAACAATAAAGAATCATTTCCTTGTGGTGATCTACCTGTAATGATGTTTTGATGTCTGACAGTTGGAACATCTAAATAATTACCACCTGCATTAGATAAATCAATAGCAATTGATGGAGAACCAGTTAAAGGCATTCTAGGAGTAATTAAATTAGCATTAATTAAAACTGTTGAACCAGAACATACTGTTGCAACTAATCTTCCATTTTGATATTGATTTTTAAGTAATTGAATAGCATCACCATCATTTCTAACAACAGTACTACTCCAAACTCCGCCAACAACAATTAAAGCATCGTATTTAATGTTTTGTGCTTGTTTGAAATCTAAATTTCTTTTTGCCCATCTTGTGACACGAACAAACTCGCATGCTGCAATTTTATTATCTTTTGTCCACCATGGTCCAATGACATCTACTTGAGTTCCTCTTCTTGCGAAATAAATATATGGGAAGGTTAATTCACATTCTTCGAAGCAGTGACTTGCTAGTAAACCAATTCTGTATCCTCTAAATTGATTTGGATTATTGACAGGTGGTTGAGTTTCATTATATGCCATTCCTCTCAAGTCCATTTCATCTTCTTCCTTTAAAGATTTTACTTCAGGAAATAGGTCGTTAATATTTTGTGCATAAATTGCACCGACAATTAAAAGAACTGCAAGTAGTAGTACTAGGTATTTCATTATTTTCTATTTTTTTAATGTCACCAAGAAATCCAAGATCACAAATAGAGAATTTAAACTTGCGCAAGGAAGGAAAAACAAAGCAATTTAATGCTAAATGAGCACAAATTTCACATTACAATACTGGAATGTAGTAAATTTCAATAATAAAATTTTAATTTACAATTAATAATAATATTTACAAAATAAATTACTCTCTCTTCTTTAAAGCTTCAAATCTCTTTTGTAAATCATCAAAATCATAATTTGGATCATCACCAAAACCACTTGTATTTCCAAACGTTGTACCTTGTGGAGCTAAAGTAGGAACATCTTGATAAGTAATTGGTTGATTAGGATTAAAATCAACAGAATAACCTGATAAATTATTTGGACGAATATCATTCATATAAGGTGGAGGTAAATTATTATTTACATTTGGATTTATAGAATAAGGTGGAGGTAAATTAGTACCTTGATGGAATTGTTGAGTTTGGAAAGGTTGATTATGTTGAATAGGTTCTATAGGCATTGAGAAAGAAGGGTTATTATTCATTGGGGGAAGGTTAGAATTAGGAACTGGATTATGTACATCAACATCTGTTACTACATTACTATCATCCCATTCAATTCCATTCTCTTTAGCTATTTCTCTTAAATAATCAATACATAAATATGGTTCAGGTACTTTTACATCTAATTTAAACATTACACGTTGATTAACTGCTAAATCTTTGTTTTCCATTGCTGATTCAACAAAATCTTTACCGTATTTAGCTGAAAATTGATTTCTTATTTCCATTAATTCTTTTACTTCAATTCTAGGTGCTGCATATATTAAGGTACTAACAGCTTCTTTCATATCATGTGGACATGTTCTTTATTATCGGAATAAGATTAAGATGAAATAAATTAATGAAACACATACTTTGATTCAGCAATTAATTGAATTCTGGTATGAACTAAATCGCAAAATAGTTCTAAAATTTCTAATGCTTCTATTGCATAATCTTCTCTGATAATATTTTCTACTTTAATTCTAGCAGATTCATCTTTTTCACTTTGTAATAATTCTGCAACTTGTCTCTTTTGTACTTTAATACTATTTTGTTTTTTGTTTTTTAATAAACTAACTCTAGTCATAGCCATCTTTAAATTACTCTTTCTTTATGATCATCATATCTATGAGACTTCCATGTTGATTACGTCATACTTACAATGCATTTTTATCGAATTTCTCCTTCTTGTCAAATAGACCCATTTTTTTGTGATTGTTGTTTGTAAGATGTTCTACGCTAAGAAGGAATGAAACAATCAATGAGAAGAAAAGGAATAAAAACAAAAGTTTCTAAAAGGATTTATTAGAAGGAGAACGTCAATAAGTTAATAAAGTCAATAATAAATAAGTGAGGATTTTATGTGTTTACATTCTAGTTGCTCCCATTTCTTCTACTTTTTCTGTGCCAATGTTGAAAGATAATTTATATCTACAAGGTAGTTGTTCAGTTGAGGTTTGTTGTGGTGCCTTCACCTTAAACTTTTGTGTTACAATGTCTTTACTTCCAGCAGAGACAGTAGTGGAAGACAATTTGAAAAGTGATAGTTCATAACCCTTTGGAAAAGCTACTCTAAAATCTAAGTTTGTAATGTCTTGTGTGGCAATATTTGAAAAGTAAGCAACAGTATTGATTACATTGTCACCCATATCTTTATATTCAAATCTTATTGATAAACCGTGATTACCATAAACTTCAAGAACTTTCTTATTTTGTGGATGCAAAACTGCTCCTAATTGACTTTGAGCGTTTGGAATTAAAATATCATCAAACATTGAGTCTAATGGATTGTTATTTGTTACACTAGTTGATGTTGTAGGTTGAGTAATAATATCTCCAAATAAATTAAGGATATTTGATACATTTTCATTTTGTTTTGGTGGTTCATTAACATTTTCTTTTGTTTCATTTGTTTCAGTTTTAACATTGGTGGTTTCATTGTTAACAATAGGTTGTTCTTCTGTAGCAAAACTTAACATATCAAGGAGAGTATTATCACCAGATGAAGTGGTGGTGTTACCAACTGGGAAAAGAATGTTTTCCAAAGCACTTGTTTGGTGGGTAGTTGTTGAAGTGTTTGTATTAGTAACGGTATTCTCTTCTTCTTTTTCACTGTTCTCTCTTGTCAATTTACCAATTATTGATTCAATTTGAATTTCAGGCATTCTATCTAATACAGAGTCTCTCATTTCAGGAGTAAGGTTTAGTATATTTAATAATTCACATGATCTTTGTTGTAAGTCAACTTGAACATTATCAGAATATTTAGAAACATATTCTTGAATAGTTGATACTTGGGAAGGGAATCTATTTGATAATTTCAACAATGCTACAATTACAACTGATCTAATAATATTATTTGGGTCGGTAGGTAAAATTCTTCTTCCCTTTACATTACTAACAGATCCTCTAGGAAGAATATTCATTAAACTAATTAAAGTGTTTACTACATCTGTCTCTTGAATATTTTGACCATCAACAATTAAATCTCCATATTCACCTAAACACCAAGCAGCTATTTGCATTAAAATTTCTTGCTTTAGGAGGACATGAGGCTTTGGAATAGACTCTTTAAGTGTTCCATAAATTTTCTTTGTGATATCAACTTGTAATTCTGGTGTTTGTGTCACTAAGCCAATAAATATTGAAGCAATTTCATCTCTTACATATTGACCTGATAGGGTAATGACTTCTAATAAAGTATTAATAGCCCATTCTTTAGTTGGCGCATGTTGTTCAATAACTGTACATAATTTTGTTGTTAATTCTTCTCTAAATTCAGGAGGTGATATTTCTAAGTGATTAATTAACTCTTTTGCTAAAACAGTAACATTAGAATCATTAACAATCACGTAAATTAAATCTAAGGCTCTCTTTCTAATTGAAATATCATGATCTTTTAAACATTCAATAATTGTAGGTAAATGTCTGTTTATAGCTTGTCCATCTAATTTTGAAACTTTCTTTAAAGAATGTAAAGCAACAAACTTTAAATTATTATCTTTAGTGCTACTTAAAAATCTACCTAATTGATTAATAGCAACAACTCTTAAAGTTTGATCAGCATCAATTTCCATAATAGTTCTAACACATTCATATAAAACAGCATTTCCAGTGTTTTTAATATGTTCAGTTGAGTTAATGACTTTAGCTAAAATTTCATTCATTTGTTCGGTTGCACTTGAAGAACCCTTTCCTAATACTCTTAATAAACGAATTAATTTTACTTGAAGGAATGGATCAGCAACACCATTAATTTCATATTCAGATCCATAATTACTATTTAATAAAGCCTTTAATAAACGTACAAAAACTGGAATTTGTTTTCTAAAGTGAAGAACATAGTTTCTACGTTCTTTAGCATCAACTCCTTTAATTGGTGAAACTATTGTTAATATTAAAGTAATAACTCCTAACATTGCGGAATGACTACGTTGATGTTGTTCATTTTCTAAAATAGTATCAATCTTTTCAATATAATTTTCAATTAATTCAGGACATTTTGATACAATTCTAACGGCACATAAACTAGCCTTTTTACGGATATAAGATGGTGAATTAACAATAAGTTTTTCGACTTCTACAGAAAGATCTCTACAAATATCTGCAGAAGCAATATTTCCTACGGCTGTTAAGGCTAATGCTTGAACAAATTGATTATCATCATTTAAATCACTTTTAAAGTAAATAATTTACATATTCATTAATAATTTACACTTACAGTTTTAATCTATGTTGGGTTAATGTTAATACTTCTTGATTTTCATCTAAAAGTATCATAAGTGACAAATAACCAATTCTTTTTTCTGGGTATTTTGCACTAGATATTAAATTAACACATTCTATTTGTCCGAAATTTGTTGGATAGCCTAACATATGAATATACATTAATTTAGCAGCATTTCTTGCTCTATAGGGATGTTGTTCTTTTAAAGCTGTTCTAATAGCTGCACATTCCTTTGCGATCACATTTCTTTCCTCTGATTGAGTTTTGCAATTACGGACTGCTCTAATCAGTTCCCTCAATCGCATAGACATTTTTTTTTAATAAAGTTGATGACGTCTGGGATGATAATTATTTAAACAATAATCAGAACAAAATAAGATATATTATAATTTTAAGTTGGTTTTATGACGTACTTTACAATTTAATAATCATAAAATTATTGGTCTGAAAAATATGATTTTAATGTTTCATCCTTAGATATTAATTGTTCAATTTCTTTTAGCTCATTGTCTTCTTCATCCTCAAAATTCTTTTGTTGTAATATCTCCATAAATTTATTCATCTTTTCTGTATCCCAAGATGTACAAGTTGATAATTTATTGGGTATTACATCAGTTTCAAATAATTCTTTTGCTTTCAGTATTCCTTTAATTATTCCATAATTTTTTCCTTCTTGTAATCCTTTTGTCAAACCTTGTTCAAAATAAAGTTGTCTAGCTTCTTCTTGTCTTTCCGAAGCACCTTCTTTTATTCCTAATGTTTCAAAATTATTTTTAATTCTATTATAATTTAGTTCCGACATTAATAAATCATAAGTTTGAGAGGGTGAATGTTCTCCATCTACCTTTAAATCTTTATCATCAACCCAAATATCGTCACTCATTATTTTTTGTATTTTTTACAATTATTTCTTCTTTTCCTAACACAGCAACCTTTCCAACTAACAACAATTCAGGTGTAAAGAAGAAAATTATAGTGTTTTATTAGAATATAGTTAGTGCATGATCTAAATATCATGTTGCTTTGTTCTTCTCATAACAAAACAACAAAGGATGTGTAGAAAAGGATAACAATTTAAAAATGTTAAAGTTTACATTTATAACCCAGAAATTTACAATACTTAAGGGCTTCATTCCCACAACTCCTGCAAAACATAAAAAAAATGAGTAGTACATCAAAACAAAATACAGTCAAGCCTCGTATTGACTACCAAACAGTGATTGGTGTGAACGGTCCTCTAGTAATTCTTGATAACGTTAAATTCCCTAAATTTGCTGAAATTGTTAACTTAACATTAGGTAATGGTGAAAAACGTAGAGGTCAAGTTCTTGAAATTGTTGGTAATAAAGCTATTGTTCAAGTTTTCGAAGGTACATCAGGTATTGATGCTAAAAACACCAGAGTTGAATTTACTGGTGATGTTTTAAGAATGCCTGTTTCTGGAGATATGTTAGGTAGAGTTTTCAATGGATCTGGTAAACCAATCGATGATGGTCCACCAGTCTTAGCAGAAGACTTTTTAGATATTCAAGGACAACCTATTAATCCTTTTGCTCGTCTTTATCCACAAGAAATGATTCAAACCGGTATTTCTGCAATTGATACTATGTGTTCTATTGCTCGTGGTCAAAAAATCCCTATTTTCTCTGGTTCCGGTCTTCCACACAATGAAATTGCTGCTCAAATTTGTAGACAAGCAGGTTTAGTTGGTAAACAAGAAAATTTCGCTATTGTCTTTGCAGCTATGGGTGTAAATCAAGAAACTGCTCGTTTCTTCAAAAAGGATTTCGAGGAAAATGGTTCTATGGAAAATGTTACCCTTTTCTTGAACTTGGCTAACGATCCAACCATCGAAAGAATTATTACTCCACGTTTAGCTCTTACAACTGCAGAATATCTTGCTTATGAATGTGGTTATCACGTTCTTGTTATTTTAACAGATATGACTTCATATGCTGATGCTCTCAGAGAAGTTTCCGCAGCTAGAGAAGAAGTTCCTGGTCGTAGAGGTTATCCTGGTTATATGTATACCGATTTGTCTACAATTTATGAAAGAGCAGGTCGTGTTGTTGGTAAACCTGGTTCAATTACTCAAATTCCTATCTTAACAATGCCTAATGACGATATTACTCACCCTATTCCTGATTTAACTGGTTATATTACTGAAGGTCAAATCTACGTTGATCGTCAATTACATAACAGACAAATTTATCCACCTATTAACGTTTTACCAAGTTTGAGTCGTTTGATGAAAAATGCTATTGGTGAAGGTTTCACCCGTAAAGATCACGGTAGTGTCAGTAACCAATTGTATGCTGCATATGCTATCGGTAAGGACGTCTTAGCTATGAAGGCTGTCGTCGGTGAGGAAGCTCTTTCAGCAGAAGATCACTTATATCTTGAATTTTTAGAAAAATATGAACATTCCTTCTTAGCTCAAGGTTTCAATGAATCTTAGAAGCAATACTACCATTACTGTAGCTAGAGTTAGAACAAGTAGTTGGAGAATTTGGAGAGTTGGTGTAAGTTAGAGAATTCCACAGATTTTCTTCTGTAATAGTATTGTTGTTATTATTGCTTATGTCACATGAAAAGTGTTTGTTCTTTGGATTTTCAAAAATTGTAGAAAGCAAGCTTGGATTTCTTTCATTAAAAGGTAGAGAAAAGCCAGTTGAAATTATCTCTTCTGTAGAACTATTGTGAGTCACTCTTTCACTGGAGATACTTGTTATAAGTTCTGAAAAAGAAGGCAACATATTAGCAAAGGCTTTTTGTTTGATTTTTTGAATTTGTTCTGACAAAAAGAAGATGATTTCATAACAATTTTCATTGTGAGGGGAAGTTTTTTAATGATGGCTGATATTTTATCTGTCCCAAGTGAATTTACTATGTCACTTATCGCTTTGGTTGGTTACTTCTCGAAATATGCTTATGGACTTGTGAATGAAAAGATGCACCAAAAGTGAAGATTTTAAATAGGATTTAAGGCAAAAAATCATGACACAATATTCAATTAAAAAAATCAAAATTTCTGTAATTCCATTCATTTACAATGTATTCAATAAATCTCTTCTTTACTTTACATTTTATCATTTAATTTAAGTTTTGTTAATTGGGTGATTATGCACCTTCTTCAAATGGCGCTGGGAAGTGTTTAACAGATTCAACCAGCCATCAATAAATGACAAGTTATCTACTTGAAAAAACATATATCAACCCATCACAATCCGTCAATACTTTCAAAATTCACAACAAAAAAAATAACTAATTATTGAACTAACAACAAACAAAATGGAAAGTTTAACTCAACAACAAATCAAAGAATATAAAGAAGCATTCGCATTCTTTGATAAGGATGAAGATGGAAAAGTATCCAAGCAAGATTTAGAAAAGACTCTCCAAGCATTAGGTGAAAATAAAAATCAAAATGATATTAGAAAGATGATTGAAGAATGTGATCCTTCACGTACTGGATATATTGGTTTTACTGAATTCATAACAGTTTTAAGTCAAAAACTTAAAAACACTGATAGAGAAGAAAAATTAAGAGAAGCTTTCCGTGCTTTTGATGAAGAAGGTAAAGGTGTTATTCCATCTAAAGAATTAAAGGATGCACTCTGCAATTGGGGTGAAAAATTCACAGAATCTGAATGGTCCCAAATGAGACAAGAAATTGGTGCAAAAGATTCAGGTGATTTTGATTATGAATTATTCTTAAATAAGATGTTAAACAAACAAAATTAAATTTGTACAAATTTTAAATAGTATACTAGTTTTTAGAAAATAAATACATTTTCTAATTTATTCTCATTGTTTTTATTGGTGTCTATCAATGATTGATAGTGGTGTGATTTCTTTGTAAGTATCTTTTGGTGAAACAATTCCATTTCTTTGAGACAGTAAAGTGACTGATCAACATGATTTACAATAATAAAATTGATATAATTATACATGTTTTATTATTATTATAATTACAAACGAATAGTCATCTTATTTTCTAAATCTTGATGAGTAAGTACTTTTCCGAATTCTTCAAAAGAAATTTTACCATCTCCATCTTCATCTGCTTCTAAAATTGTTTTATCTACTATTTGTTGTAATTGTACATCACTTAAATTGTTACCAACCATCATTTTCAAAACTGTGAATAACTCTCCATTACTTATAAAACCATCACCATCAATATCATAAACTTTAAAAGCGACTAAAATAAAGATTTAATAATTGATCTAATTACTTTTTACTTACATTCTAATTTCTTTTGTTTATCTCCCAAAGCATTGAATACAGATAAAGCCGAAATAAATTCTTTAAAGTTGACGGATCCATCACCATTTGCATCGAAGATTGATATTACACGTTTTACTAAAGGATTTACAGCAAGTTCAGGAATCATTAAAAATTCATCTTTTGTTATATTTCCGTTACCATCTTTATCTAACTTTTTAAATCTTTTATATAACTTTTTAATTTCTTTATGATTAACTGAAATATTTGTACAATTAGAAGATGAACTAATTAACAACTTACAATTTGTTCCTTTTTGCATTTCTTCAATTTCTTCAGGTCTTAGCGAGCTTGTATTGGTTCCCATTGTTTAATTGTTATTATCGGACGAGATGAAAGATTTTGGTTGTTGATGAATTGTTAGAAGAACAAATCAAATATTTTTTCTGAATAAAAAAATAATGGAATTTGCTGCAAGGGGAAGAAATAAGCAGTAAGATAATAACATTGTTATCCTTGCATGGATTTATATACTTTTGATTAAAACATTCCATTGAAACAATAGTTCAAATTAATAAAGCACATCTCCAACCATCAAAGACAATATTATGACTACTCTTGTTCATTGTTTTATTTAAGGTTCATTGGAATGGCCACTCTATTTAAAAAAATAAATAGAGGAATTAAAAAGCTAAAAATATTTTAATATCAAGAAAAAAACAAAATTAAAAAATGGCCACATCTGCATACAATTCTGCTGCTGGTATTCTATCTTTATTAGATGAGAATGATCATGACGTACAAGAGATGGCCCTAAAGAAATTAGAAACACTTGTAAATCAATATTGGGCTGAAATATCTGAATCTATTCGTAAAATGTAAGTGTCTTAATATGAATTGACAATTATTAATAATATTTAGTGAGGGTTTTTATGAAAATCAAAAGTTCCCTAATCGTGAATTAGCAGCTTTATTAACATCAAAAGTATATTATCATTTAAATGAATTTGATGAATCTTTACAATTTGCACTTGGTGCTGGAAAATTATTTGATGTTAGTAAACAAGATGAAGATGAATATGTAAACAAAATTATTGGAAAATGTATTGATACTTATATACGAGTCCGACAAAGTGGACAAAAAGAAGATCCAAGATTAACAGATATTGTTGAAAGAATGTTTGATAAATGTTTCCAAGAAGGTGAATATAAACAAGCTTTAGGAATTGCTTTAGAATCAAGAAGATTAGATAAACTTGAACAAGCAATTAAGCTTTCACCAAATGTTAGAGAAATGTTAAATTATACATTTGATATTGCAATGAATTTAATTCAAATAAGAGATTTTAGACATAGTGTATTAAAATCATTAGTTGAAATTTATAAGCAATCTGATAAAATTGATTATTTTGCTGTTACACAATGTTTAACATTCTTAGATGATGCAAAAGCAGTTGGTGACATTTTATATCAATTAGTTACTTCAGAAGATACAGATAAAATTGTAATTGCATATCAAATTGGTTTTGATTTGCATGACCGTGCACCACAACATTTCTTAGTAACTGCAAGACAAGCATTACTTTCAGATCAAAAATCTCAACAAAAAGATAATCCAATTTCTAACTTACTTAATATTTTATCAGGTGAAATTACAATTGAACATAATGTTGACTTTTTATTTAGACATAATCACACTGATATTCAAATTTTAAATAATATCAAATCATCATTTGAAAGAAATTCAATTCTTCATTCTGGTACAATTACTGCAAATGCTTATATGCATGCAGGTACAACTGTAGATAAATTCTTACGTGACAATTTAGAATGGTTAGGTAAGGCAAGTAATTGGTCAAAGTTTAGTGCAACTGCAAGTTTAGGTGTTATACATAGAGGTCAAATTAAAGATAGTTTAACTATTTTAAAACCATATTTACCAAGTGAAGGTGCTTCAACAACTGGCGCTAATGCTGCTTCAGTATTTTCCGAAGGTGGTGCATTATTTGGTCTTGGTATTATTCATTCTAATCACTTAGCAAATGATATGACTGAATATTTATTAAAGGTTGTAGGAAATCAACAAACTGATCCTGTCACACAACACGGTGCTTGCTTTGGTTTAGGTTTATGTGGAATGGCAACTGAAGATGCTCAATTATATGAAAAATTAAAGGATATTCTTTTCTTGGATAATGCAGTTTCTGGTGAAGCAGCTGCAATTGGTATGGGTTTAGTAATGTTAGGAAGTGGTAGTGATAAGGCAATTAATGAAATGTTAAATTACGCTCATGAAACAGCTCATGAAAAGATTATTAGAGGTTTAGCTCTTGGTATGGCTTTATGTATGTATGGTAGAGAAGAAGAAGCAAATACCTTAATTGAAACTTTATCTAATGACAAAGATCCATTGTTAAGATATGGTGGAATGTATATGTATGGTCTTGCTTATGCTGGAACTGGAAATAATTCTGTCACTCGTAAACTTTTACAAATTGCTGTTTCTGATGTATCAGATGATGTCAGAAGAGCTGCTGTTATTAATTTGGGATTCTTATTATTTAAAACACCAAAACAATGTCCAAGAATTGTATCACTCCTTGCTGAAAGTTATAATCCTCATGTAAGATATGGTGTTGCTCTTGCTGTAGGTATTTCTTGTGCAGGAACTGGATTAAAAGAAGCTTTAGATTTATTAGAACCATTAGCAAAGGATAGAGTTGACTTTGTTAGACAAGGTTCTCTTATTGCTCAATCAATGGTATTAATGCAATTAAATGAAACACAAGAACCAAAAGTAGCAGACTTCCGTAAACATTTACAAAAGACATGGTCAACTAGAACAGAAGATAATTTTAAATTACCTGAAAAGCGTAGAGCTTCTATTGGTTCTTACAAACCATGTATAAATGAATTTAATATTTTTAATAAAACTTTTAATTATGAATTTAATGAACTATCAAATGATGAAAATGAATTTTTAAATGAAATTAAATCATGTACTTTTATAAAATGTTTTTCTTTTAAAGAAATTGAAATTATTGAAAAATTAGCAACAGGTGGATTCTCAAATGTTTACAAAATTAAAATTTTAGATAAAATTTATGCTGGAAAGAGAATGTTAAGTAATAGAACTTCTTTAATTAAAAATATAAATAAATTTAAAAGAGAATTATTATTAATGAAAAGATTTATTGAATTAAATTGTAATGGAATTACAAAATTAGAAGGTTATTGTTTTGAAAAGGAAAGTAATGAATATTGGATAATTTTAGAATTTATGAATTTAGGTGATTTATATGGAATATTACATTGTAATCATTTAATTAATGATAATTATTTAATTATTGATAAAATTAGAAATGATTTAAATATTAAATTAAACATAGCTAAAAAGATTGCATTTTGTTTAATGGAAATACATGAAAATACTAAATATGCACATTTAGATATAAAATCTTTAAATATTTTATTAAATACTAATTTAGATGTTAAATTATCTGATTTTTGTGATGCTAAAAAAGCAATTTTAGATTCAAATCCATTTGAAACACATGGAACAATATATTGGAGTAAGTAATTAAATAATTATTTAAATTTATTATTTTAAGTGGCACCTGAATGTATGAAAAAGGAACAATTTTGTTTAAAATCAGATATATATGGATTAGCTATTATATTTTATGAATTATTAACATTAGAAAAACCTTATAAAGGATTAAATGTATTAGAAGTGAAAGAATTAATGGAAAAGAATGAAATTGAACCTTTTAGAATGAAATTTGATCATTTAAAAGAAAAGAATTCAATAACATTAGAATTTATAAAATTAATTGAATGGATGTGGAAAGAAGATCCAAATCAAAGACCCAATGCAAGGGAAGTTGTAAATGAATTAAATGAAATAATTTTAAAATTGTAAATAAGCTTGTTAAAATAGTTTTGTAAAATATTAAACTTGGAACTTTACTATTTTAAGGTTTTGTACAAAGTAAAAATCGAGATGGTAGGCAAGCAATTCTTTATCTTTTACTTTACGGTGATGATAACAGACCACAAAACAAAAAATTAGAAACATAAAATGTCTACAATCAATAATAATAGTGCTAGTAATAATAACGTTGGTACATCAAAGACAAATGAAGGGAATCATTCTCCATCCAAGGACTTTCCTTTAAGTAATATTAAAAATAAAGAACCTCTTTTACTTTATGGTGGAGATCTTGCAAGTACTGGAAGAATAAGTATAAGTTGTGGAGCAATTGATACACCATTATATAGGTCTAGAATAAAAAAGCAAGAACAAGAATTGTTAAAAAAATAAAAATAATTTCCTTATTTTAAATTTTCTATTTATAAAATTGTATAAAATTGTAATAAACAAAATTTTAATTTCTAAAATAATTTACAAAAACAAAAGCAATAATGAATTTTCACGACTTGACAAAGAAGTTAAAAGGAAATATTGTTAATCCAGGTTCTAACGTTGGAGAAAGACAGCCTGAAGAAAAAAAGCAAGAAGATCAAGTTGATTCGTATAGTTGGAAGAATGCTAGTTGGGACACAAACAATCCATTAGAAGAAGCTTTAAATAAAAGTGACGATCATTCTGGACCAAAAGAAGATGAAAAAATTCCAAATAAATAGAAAGAATAAAAAGTTTGAAATTGT
>CADWAF010000581.1:0-22232 GCA_902984215.1 Willaertia magna
TTATTGTGTTTTGTTTTTATTTACAATTATTTACAATTATTGAATGATAATATTGGTTACAAAATGTTGTGCAATAGTCAATGGCCGTTTGAAACTAGTTCTTATGGATTTTTACGTTCCAATCTTGATCCAGAAATTATTGTAAATAACGTTCAAGATTTAAACAAAACTGGAATTATTATCGGTACGGCTGGCGGTTCTTTCTACGAATCTTTCCTCTTAAAACAAGTTAGTGCAGCAAAGGCAGTTATTGTTAACACTGGATCACAAGGTGCTTTACAATTAGTAAAGGAAAAGAAAATTCATGCAGTATTAGGTGACATTAATGATTTATTAACTTGGAGCAGAAACAAAACAAATGGTTGCACTACTGGATGTTTTGTTAAGGGGTTTGGCGATCCAGTTACAATGGCTAGTTTTACAACAAAAAATATTCTGAAAATTAGTTCTGCTAGTAGTAGTTGTTTTAATTATGTACAGGGTGGTTTAAAGGTTATTAGTGGAATGGCAACGTCTTTGGTTGTTGTCATCTTTTTGTGGGTGTTTGTGTAAATTTTGCGTCTCAAATTGTTGTATAAAAATGCTGCTGATAACTTTAATTTACGACATTTACAGTTGCTTTATTGGATAGGTATTATACCTTTGTAAAAAAAAGGCGTTATGTAAAGTTGTTAAACTTTCCTAATTTTGAGCTCACCAATCGCAGTTCCAGTTCAGCATCAAAACAATATTAGTTTATCAAGAAAATAATGCGAAGCACAAAAAAAAACAATTCACTGTAGTTGACAAAAAAAACCATAGAATGATCGTAACTGCACGTTTCTTAATACTAACGGTGGTTGTTGGCTCACTACTTTTAAATTGTGGTAGTTTATTTATTCAATCAACTAATTCACAGTCAACCAATATTCAGTACGTATCTTCTGATTTCGTTAAAGCAATAGACGCTGCTTTTATTGAAATGACTGACGACGAAGAGTACATTGATTCATACAGAAATATTGGTTTAATCTTTCCAATTCCTGAATGTGTAAATTACTTTGGAGTATCTGAATTTCCTTATCCAGATAAATTTGATTTTAATTACAAAGAGAAGGTATTTACAATGTGTTATCAGAAAAATGCTGGAAGTCCAAGACAAGAAATGCATGAATTGGCAGCTAGAATTTTAGTTAAATTATTAAACAGAAGATATAAAATACAATTAAATTATGAAGTAAAACAATTAGATACTGGAAAGCTAGGATTTTTCGGAACTTTAAAAAACGCAGTTGACACTGGAGAGTGCCAAGTCAGTGTGGCCAGTACTGCTATTGACAGTTCAAGAGATTCACAAATTCATTTGTAAGTTTTTAACAATAACTTTCAACTTAATGCACTTTAACTTGTTTTAATTTAGTCAATGTCCTTATGCCTCAAGTACAAACGGATTTTTACGAACAACTTTAGATCCACAAATTACAGTAAATAATTTAAATGATTTGAATAGAACTGGTTTACTAGTTGGCGTCGCTACTGGAACGTTTTATGAATCATTTATCCCTCAAATAAGCGCTGCCACAATAGTTGGTGCAAGTACAACACAAAACGTTTTAAGACTAATAACACAAGGGAAAGTTCATGCTGTACTTGGTGATATTAACGATTTAATTACATTTCAAAAGATCTCCACCAACAACTGTACAGATTGTAATGTGAGGGGAATTGGAGGTACTGTGGAAATGGCAAGTTTTACTTCGGGATATATTGTTGCCTCAAGCGCTACTTCATTGGTTGTCAGTTTTTTGGTCTTTGTTGTTTCCCTTACGTTGGTTTTCTATTGAATGTAAGTTTACCACAATTGCGTACTGTTTTAAAAAATTATTATTATTATCTAAAAAACACCAAATTAGTTAAATATAACTACAACATATCATCAAAAACAAAACTTCACATAGCGCTGAAGTTTCTATTTTATGATAAATAAATAAATAATTTATTATAAAAGCTTAATTATTATTGTGACCAAACTCCAAAAGCTTGTGATTGTTTATTTTTAAAGGAAAATTGTGATGTTAATGTATATATCGATTGTTGTTAATTCCTGAATTATAATTTTGAACTAAATAATTTTTTATATAAACATCACAACTATATATGTGGTCATGAATAATATTTTTAGTATTTTCTAATTTATTTATTAAATTAATATCTTAAGGCGCAATTAATAATTTATAAAATAAACTTTTTTCCTAATTCTTTCTTTCAATAATATTTATTATATTATTATTATACAAATCATAATTGTTTCAAAAATTATAAATAGTAAATATATAAAGAATATATAATATAAATATATTGTAATAATTTTAAATTTGTTTTTAAAAAATAAATTTTTAAATAATTTCTTTATCTTTTTCTACTTTTATTTATTATTTCTAATAAATTACTATTATCAATATAAATAACTTTAAAATTTTAATTTTTAAAAATTTTAATTTTTAAATATTTATTTAAAATATTAATAATATAAAATTTAACATATATAAATATTAAATATTTTAAAAAATTTATTAAATATTTAAAAAGTAAATAAATTATAATTATTATTCAAATAGAAATTTATTATTAAAAAAAAAATTATTTTTTAAAAAAACTCTGTGTTTATTAAATTAATAAAAATTTTAAAAATTTATAGTTTTTATATTTTTATATTTTTTATTTTTTAATATTACTTAGTATTTTATTTTTAAAAAAATAGTTTTTTTGTTTTATTATTTGAATTATATTAATATATATTTTTAAAATATTTAATATTTCAATTATTTTTTTTATTTAATAAAATTTTATATAATTTTTTTCAAATAAATTTTATTTATGAACAGTTTATAATTTATAAATAAAATTTTTAATTATTTTAATTTTAATTATTTTTTAATATAAAAGATTTATATTAAAAATTAAATCTTTTATTAATATTTTTTTTATTTTAAAATAATAATTATCTATGTTTTTAATTAAATAATTTATTATTTTTTTAAATTTTCTTAATTTTACTTTGATTTTGTATTGTTTTATTTGTATAAAATTTATATATTTTATTTTTACTTATATTTTTACCTTATAAATATAAATTATATATTTTATTATCAAACTGAAAAACTATATTATTATGTATATATTATTATTTTAAATCTTTCAATAATTATAAACTTTAATATAATTATTATTATTTATATTTAATATTAATTTGTTTATACTTTAAAAATATGTATAATAAGAATTTAATACAAAAATTTTTAAAATTAATATGAAAAAACAATATTATATTTTTATTTATAAATGAATATAATATATAATTTATATTTAAATAATAAAATATAAAAATTAGTAAAAAATAAAAAAAATAAAAAAAATTATAATATTATTACAAAACTTTTTAAATAATAAAATAAATAATAATAATATAGTATAAATACTTTTTTATTATTATTAAACTATAATTTATACTTTTTTATTATTATTAAAAGAAATTATTTTTATTTAAATGAAATACCTATAATAATTGTTTAATCTTTTTTGCTTAATTTTAATTTATAAAGTACTTGTAATTATTGTTAATTTATTTATTAATTAATTTATTTAAATTTTAAAATACTATTTCTTTAATTGTAATTATTTTTTTATTTTATTATTAATTACTATAAATTGAGACAGCTTTTTAGAATAGATTAAAAATTTAAAAATTATTTATTTTTAATATTTTATGTATAGATTAATGTTTGTTTTTTATATGTAATTATAGAACTGTTAAATTATACATAATATTTAGTGTAAAAATTTTTAAAAATTAAAATTTTGAGATTATATGTATCAATAATGGTGATTTATTAAATAATATAAATAATAATGAAAAAAAAGATAAAAATTATTTAAAAATTTATTTCTTTACTTTATTAAATATTAAAATTTTACAATATGTATATAGATTTAAATTTATTATAATAAATTCAAATTTACCATAACAAACCCAAATTTATTGCACTAAATAAAAAAATCTGTAAAACAAATAAATTTAGTTTGCAAAAGTATTAATTTATATTTTTTAATTCAATAAATTTATACTATTTTTTAAAATTTTTAATAAAAAAATTTTTGCTAAAACTTTAGTTAGATTATTAGAGAAAAGATATAAAATTAAATTAAATTATCAAATGAAACAGTTAGATACTTCTAAACTTGGGTTTTTTAATACGTTAGTGAATGCTGTGAATTCTGGTGAATGTCAAGTGATAACTGCTACAACGATTATTGATAGTACGAGAAGTGCACAAGTTCATTTGTAAGTATAATTTTTTTTTTGTATTAATTATTGTGTTTTGTTTTTATTTACAATTATTTACAATTATTGAATGATAATATTGGTTACAAAATGTTGTGCAATAGTCAATGGCCGTTTGAAACTAGTTCTTATGGATTTTTACGTTCCAATCTTGATCCAGAAATTATTGTAAATAACGTTCAAGATTTAAACAAAACTGGAATTATTATCGGTACGGCTGGCGGTTCTTTCTACGAATCTTTCCTCTTAAAACAAGTTAGTGCAGCAAAGGCAGTTATTGTTAACACTGGATCACAAGGTGCTTTACAATTAGTAAAGGAAAAGAAAATTCATGCAGTATTAGGTGACATTAATGATTTATTAACTTGGAGCAGAAACAAAACAAATGGTTGCACTACTGGATGTTTTGTTAAGGGGTTTGGCGATCCAGTTACAATGGCTAGTTTTACAACAAAAAATATTCTGAAAATTAGTTCTGCTAGTAGTAGTTGTTTTAATTATGTACAGGGTGGTTTAAAGGTTATTAGTGGAATGGCAACGTCTTTGGTTGTTGTCATCTTTTTGTGGGTGTTTGTGTAAATTTTGCGTCTCAAATTGTTGTATAAAAATGCTGCTGATAACTTTAATTTACGACATTTACAGTTGCTTTATTGGATAGGTATTATACCTTTGTAAAAAAAAGGCGTTATGTAAAGTTGTTAAACTTTCCTAATTTTGAGCTCACCAATCGCAGTTCCAGTTCAGCATCAAAACAATATTAGTTTATCAAGAAAATAATGCGAAGCACAAAAAAAAACAATTCACTGTAGTTGACAAAAAAAACCATAGAATGATCGTAACTGCACGTTTCTTAATACTAACGGTGGTTGTTGGCTCACTACTTTTAAATTGTGGTAGTTTATTTATTCAATCAACTAATTCACAGTCAACCAATATTCAGTACGTATCTTCTGATTTCGTTAAAGCAATAGACGCTGCTTTTATTGAAATGACTGACGACGAAGAGTACATTGATTCATACAGAAATATTGGTTTAATCTTTCCAATTCCTGAATGTGTAAATTACTTTGGAGTATCTGAATTTCCTTATCCAGATAAATTTGATTTTAATTACAAAGAGAAGGTATTTACAATGTGTTGGCAAAATAATCCAGGAAGTCCTAGACAAGAAACGCACGTTTTGGTAGCTAAAACTTTAGTTAGATTATTAAACAAAAGATATAAAATTAATTTGTAAGTATAATTTTTTTTTTGTATTAATTATTGTGTTTTGTTTTTATTTACAATTATTTACAATTATTGAATGATAATATTGGTTACAAAATGTTGTGCAATAGTCAATGGCCGTTTGAAACTAGTTCTTATGGATTTTTACGTTCCAATCTTGATCCAGAAATTATTGTAAATAACGTTCAAGATTTAAACAAAACTGGAATTATTATGTACGGCTGGCGGTTCTTTCTACGAATCTTTCCTCTTAAAACTAGTTAGTGCAGCAAAGGCAGTTATTGTTAACACTGGATCACAAGGTGCTTTACAATTAGTAAAGGAAAAGAAAATTCATGCAGTATTAGGTGACATTAATGATTTTAACTTGGAGCAGAAACAAAACAAATGGTTGCACTACTGGATGTTTTGTTAAGGGGTTTGGCGATCCAGTTACAATGGCTAGTTTTACAACAAAAAATATTCTGAAAATTAGTTCTGCTAGTAGTAGTTGTTTTAATTATGTACAGGGTGGTTTAAAGGTTATTAGTGGAATGGCAACGTCTTTGGTTGTTGTCATCTTTTTGTGGGTGTTTGTGTAAATTTTGCGTCTCAAATTGTTGTATAAAAATTTTTTAAATAAAGCGAAGTGTTTTGTAACAATATTGTAAAATGTCAAAAAATTGTCAAAAGTCGCACACAATAATGTGCTTGCTGATAACTTTAATTTACGACATTTACAGTTGCTTTATTGGATAGGTATTATACCTTTGTAAAAAAAAGGCGTTATGTAAAGTTTTTAAACTTTCCTAATTTTGAGCTCACCAATCGCAGTTCCAGTTCAGCATCAAAACAATATTAGTTTATCAAGAAAATAATGCGAAGCACAAAAAAAAACAATTCACTATAGTTGACAAAAAAAACCATAGAATGATCGTAACTGCACGTTTCTTAATACTAACGGTGGTTGTTGGCTCACTACTTTTAAATTGTGGTAGTTTATTTATTCAATCAACTAATTCACAGTCAACCAATATTCAGTACGTATCTTCTGATTTCGTTAAAGCAATAGACGCTGCTTTTATTGAAATGACTGATGACGAAGAGTACATTGATTCATACAGAAATATTGGATTAATCTTTCCAATTCCTGAATGTGTAAATTACTTTGGAGTATCTGAATTTCCTTATCCAGATAAATTTGATTTTAATTACAAAGAGAAGGTATTTACAATGTGTTATCAGAAAAATGCTGGAAGTCCAAGACAAGAAATGCATGAATTGGCAGCTAGAATTTTAGTTAAATTATTAAACAGAAGATATAAAATACAATTAAATTATGAAGTAAAACAATTAGATACTGGAAAGTTAGGATTTTTTGGAACTTTAAAAAACGCAGTTGACACTGGAGAGTGCCAAGTCAGTGTGGCCAGTACTGCTATTGACAGTTCAAGAGATTCACAAATTCATTTGTAAGTTTTTAACAATAACTTTCTACTTAATGCACTTTAACTTGTTTTAATTTAGTCAATGTCCTTATGCCTCAAGTACAAATGGATTTTTACGAACAACTTTAGATCCACAAATTACAGTAAATAATTTAAATGATTTGAATAGAACTGGTTTACTAGTTGGTGTCGCTACTGGAACGTTTTATGAATCATTTATCCCTCAAATAAGCGCTGCCACAATAGTTGGTGCAAGTACAACACAAAACGTTTTAAGATTAATAACACAAGGAAAAGTTCATGCTGTACTTGGTGATATTAATGATTTAATTACATTTCAAAAGAACTCCACCAATAACTGTACAGATTGTAATGTGAGGGGAATTGGAGGTACTGTGGAAATGGCTAGTTTTACTTCGGGATATATTGTTGCCTCAAGCGCTACTTCGTTGGTTGTTAGTTTTTTGGTCTTTGTTGTTTCCCTTACGTTGGTTTTCTATTGAATGTAAGTTTACTGTACTGTTTTAAAAATTATTATTATTATCTAAACAACACCAAATTAGTTAAATATAACTACAGTATATCATAAAAACAAAACTTCACATAGCGTTGAAGTTTCTATGTTGGTATTTTTTTAATTTATTTATTAAATTAATATCTTAAGGCGCAATTAATAATTTATAAAATAATTTTTTTTCCTAATTCTTTCTTTCAATAATATTTATTATATATTATTATTATACAAATCATAATTGTTTCAAAAATTATAAAAAGGAAATATATAAAGAATATATAATATAAAATATATTGTAATAATTTTAAATTTGTTTTTAAAAATAAAATTTTTAAATAATTTCTTTATCTTTTTTTATTTTTATTTATTATTTCTAATAAAATACTATTATCAATATAAATAACTTTAAAATTTTAATTTTTAAAAATTTTAATTTTTAAATATTAATTTTAAATATTAATAATATAATAATTTAATATATGTAAATATTAAATATTTTAAAAAATTTATTAAATATTTAGAAAGTAAATAAATTATAATTATTTAAATAAAAATTTATTATTAAAAAAAAAAAAATTTTTTTAAAAAAACTCTATATATTTTTTATTAATTTAAAGTGTGTTTATTAAATTAATAAAAAATTTATAAATTTATAGTTTTTATATTTTTATATTTTTTATTTTTTAATATTACTTAGTATTTTATTTTTAAAAGTTTTTTTTGTTTTATTATTTAAATTATATTAATATATTTTTAAAATACTTAATAATTCTATTAATTTTTTTTTATTTAATAAAATTTTAAATAATTTTTTTTGGATAGATTTTGTTTATAAATAATTTATAATTTATAAATAAAATTTTTAATTATTTTAATTTTAATTATTTTTTGATATAAAAGATTTATATTAGAAATTAAATTTATTATTAATAATTTTTCTGTTTTAAAATAATAATTATTTATGTTTTTAGTTAAATAATTTATTATTTTTTAAAATTTTCTTAATTTTACTTTGATTTTATATTGTTTTATATAAAATTAATATATTTTATTTTTACTTATATTTTTACTTTGTAAATATAAATTATATATTTTATTATCAAATTGAAAAACTAAATTATTATATATATATATTATTATTTAAAATCTTTTAATAATTATAAAATTTAATGTAATTATTATTGTTTATATTTAATATTAATTTATTTATATTTTAAAAATGTATATTGTAAGAATTATAAATAATTAATAAATAATCAATAAATAATTAACAAATAATCAATAAATAATCAATAAATAATTAATAAATAATCAATAAATAATCAATAATTTTTTTGTTGATTTAAAATTAATTTTAATGTTTAAAAAATAGATAATTAGAAGAATTAAATAAAAATTTTTTTATTTGTAAATAAAAATTTAAATAAATTTAATATATAATATCCAACATTATTTTTGTTAAGTTTTTGATATTAAAAAAAAATTATAATAAATCAATTTATTTAATAATCAATTACTATTAGCAACCAAAATTAAATAATTTTATTTAATATATTGTTTCTATTGTTTTTTAAAATTTTTAAATAAAAATATTGATTATTTATAGAAATAATTAATTTTTCTTTTTTTGTTCAGTTTTTTTTTAATTAAAGTTTATCAATTTTATAATGTGTTTTCTTAATAAATAATAAACTTTACAATAACTTTTTTTAAATAAAAATAAAGGGCAGTGTGTGTAATATATAAATATATTGAAATAAAAAATTTAACTTTATTTGCTCAGTAATTTTTTTTTTAATGCTTAAATTTATTATAGAATAATTAAAAAAGAAAATTTTAATTATATTATAAAATTCTTTCTGTTTTATATTATTTTTATTTAAAATTGTTTATTGTAAAGTTTATTATTTATTAAAATATGGCGTTGTAAGGTTAATGAATTTTAATTGAAAAAAAAAGTGAATAAAAAAAAACAATTATTTCTATAAATAATCAATATTTTTATTTGAAAATTTTAAAAAACGATAATTTTTTTTAACATATTATTAAAATTAATATTATAATATAATTTTATTAAAATATTATTAATATATTTATAAGTATTCCTAAAATTTTATAATTTTTGATTAATAATAATATTTATAAAAATAATATTTATATTTCATAAAAATATAAAAATAATTTATATATTTTTATTTCATTAAGTTTTTTTTGTTTATATTAATAATTATTATATTTTATCATTTTTTATTATTAAATATATAAACTATATAAATTTTGATTAAAAGTTAATAAGAGTTATTTTTTGTAAAAAAATTAAAAAAAAAATAGAAATTTAATAATTTTTTTTAAAAAAAAAATCTTCTATCAATTATTTTTTAATATCAATTAATTTATTATTATTAAAAACATTATTATTAATAAATATATCATTATTAGTAAGTACATTATTATTATTATAAATATAATTATTTTTTTCTTTTAAAATAAAAAAATTAAAATATTTTATTAAAGTCCTCATTTTTAATATTATTTAAATAAACAAATTATATCTATTTAATATATTTTTTTTTTATTATTATAAAATATATATATATAATATATAAAATATATAATATATATATATATATAATATATATTATATTTTTTTTTATTATTAAACTAAATTTTTATTTTTCTTTTATTTAATAAAAATATTAAATAAAGAAATATTTAATGAATATAATTATTATTTTAAATTTTATAATTTGTAAAAAATTATAATAATGAAAATTTTTTTTTAAAATTTATAACAACTATATTATTTATACAATATTTATCAAAAAAATTATTAATAATTTTATAAAATTTATTTATTACTTTATAACTCAAAGTAAAATCTATTTTTTAATTATTAATTTTTAATAAATTGTTGATGTTTTAATTTTTTTTTAATTTTTATATATTCTTTTATATAATAAAAATTTTTCTACTTTTCTTTTTGTTTCTAAATTAATTTTATAATATTTTTTACAATCTTTACAATAATATGGTGATGTATTGATATTATTATATGAATTAAAATTAGTAATTATTTTTATTATTTAATTATATTTTAATTTATTTAAAAAATATTTTTAGTATTGTTTAAATTTAGTAAAAATAGTTAAAAAATAAAATTTTTTACATTTAATTTTATATTCTTTCTTATATTTAATATAAAAAAAAAGAAATAAATTAAATTACTAAAATATTCAATAATAATTTTTTTTAAATTTTTTTAAACTTTTCATATAATTTAAACTGTTATCATTTTATTTTTTTCTATTTACATTAACTGTATATTTATTTATATTAAAAAGAATTACGATTTTTGATTATTTTAAATCTTTTAAAAAAGTAGAACAAATTTGTTTTTTAAATAGAGAAGTTAAAAGTAAATTTTAATACATTTTAATTGCATTTTTACCTATATTTTTCAAAGAATCATCTTTTATTACTTTTCTTTACAAATTAAATTTCTTTCTTTATAATATCTTTTATAATTCTTCTAATTCTTTAGGTTATACTCACTTTTTATAAAAATTTATAAATTCTAACCATCTTGGACAAACTAATTGTTTTAGTGTGTCTATGTTGTTGTTATTTAGTTTTAATTTTACTTCCAAATACAAACCCATTCTTTTTTTTATTGAAGAAAAAGTTAAAAATTGTAATCTATTTATACTGTTACTTTGTAGTGTTGGGAATATTCTTTAGTTTAAACAAATTTAAAAATGGATAGTATTATACCTTTGTAAAAAAAAGGCGTTATAGTACAAAAGTTCAAAACTTCCCTAATTTATTATCTCCAGTCGCAGTTCAACAGGCAAACAATGTTATAAAGCTTGAGGGACAACATTTTACTCTTTAACACAAAAAAAACAATTCACTAGTTAACAACAAAAATTCAAAGAATGCTCATTGCACGTTTGTTTGTATTCTTGATAACTGGCTCTTTACTTTTAAATTGTGGTAGTTTATAAGAAATTTCTTTGTAAAATAATTGTTACCTTACTAAGATTTCAAAGATAAAAATTTCCAGTTCCAAAAAAAAACAAACCACCGAATTAATATGGCGTTTTCACATTTTATGCTCGCTGTTGTCACCCTTTACATCATTTGCTTCTCTCAATACTTCTCTTCTGTTGTTCAAGCAAAGGAGATGAAAAAGCAAGACACGATAGCTTACGTTTCACAAGAATTCACAAATGCAATTGATGCAGCATTCATTGAAATGACTGAAGACGATGAATTTATAGATGGTTACAGAAATATTGGTTTAATTTTTCCAATTCCAGAATATATCTACTCTTACACAATGACTGATTATCCATATCCTGACAAATTTGATTTTAATTATAAAGAAAAAGTCTTTACTCTTTGTTATCAAACTAATCCAGGAAGTCCTAGAGGTGAAACGCACGAGTTGGTAGCTAAAACTTTAGTTAGATTATTAAACAAAAGATATAAAATTAATTTGAATTATCAAATTAAACAGTATGACACTTCAAAACTTGGATTCTTTGGGACTTTAGCGAACGCTGTAAATTCCGGTGACTGCCAGGTTTGTGTGGCAACTACAATTATTGACAGCACTAGAAGTGCACAAGTTCATTTGTAAGTAATTAATTGTAAAATATTTTTAACATTTTACAATGAAATATTTATTAACAACAGTCAATGGCCTTATGAAACTAGCTCTTACGGATTTTTACGTTCCAATCTCGATCCAGAAATTATTGTAAATAACGTTCAAGATTTAAACAAAACTGGAATTATTATCGGTACGGCTGGCGGTTCTTTCTACGAATCTTTCCTTTTGAAACAAGTTAGTGCAGCAAAAGCAATTATTGTTAACACTGGATCACAAGGTGCTTTGCAATTAGTAAAGGAAAAGAAAGTACATGCAGTATTAGGTGACATTAATGATTTATTAACTTGGAGTAAAAACACAAGCAATGGTTGTACTACTGGATGTTTTGTTAAGGGGTTTGGCGATCCTGTTTTAATGGCTAGTTATACCACAAAGAACATTCTTCAGAATAACTCGGCTAGTAACAATAATGATGCAATACTATCCAATTTAGTAACTCGAGTATTGACAAGCTGGATAATGATTTTCTTAATGTGGATAGTTTGTAATTAATTGATTTTTATAAAATTATAACATTCGACCAAATTTTTAGTCGGAATTTCTTTAAAACGTTATAAACTTTCCTTTTTAATTATCGGTATATCATAGCCATTCCAGAACAGGTAGGAGAAAACGCTGGAATGTTACTTTTGTTTCGCATGCCAAGTCGAAAGAATCAAAAGTAAAAAAAAATTAAAAAGAATATTTACTGCTAACATTACCAAATAGACAATGATTGTTCAAAGAATGTACACTGCACGTTTCTTTATAGTGTTGATAGTGGTTATAGGCTCTTTGCTTTTAAATTGTGGCAGTTTATTTATTCAACCAACTAATTCACAGTCAACCAATATTCAATACGTTTCTTCTGACTTTATTAAAGCAATTGATACAGCTTTCCTTGAAATGACTGATGACGATGAATATATAGATGGTTACAGAAATATTGGTTTAATGCGTAGAAAACTTTGGAATAACTGAATTTCCTTATCCAGATAAATTTGATTTTAATTATAAAGAAAAAGTATTTACAATGTGTTATCAGAAAAACGCTGGAAGTCCAAGACAAGAAATACACGAACTGGTAGCTAAAGTGTTGGTTAAATTATTAAATAGAAGATATAAAATTAATTTGAATTATGAAGTAAAACAATTAGATACAAGTAAATTAGGTTATTTTGGAACGATGAAAAACGCAGTTGACTCTGGTGAATGTCAAGTAATAACAGCCACAACTATTATTGATAATGATAGAGCTTCTCAAATTCATTTGTAAGTGTTTATTTCACACTAATTTTTATTAATTACGAACAATTAATTATTAACAACATTGTCACACAACCATAGTCAATGTCCTTTCGAATCAAGCTCTTATGGATTTTTACGTTCCACTTTAGATCCACACATTATTATAAATACAGTGAAAGATTTAAATAGAACAGGAATCACTGTTGGAATCTCAGCAGGTACGTTTTATGAATCGTTCATCCCTCAAATTAAAGCAGCCACCATAGTGAGGTCAGGAAGTGGAACACAAGCTCTTTTAAAATTAGTTTCACAGGGAAAAGTTCATGCTGTACTTGGAGATATTAATGATTTAATTAGTTTTCAAAGAAATTTCACAAATAATTGTACAGCTTGTAATACGAGAGGTTTTGGAACAACTGTGGAAATGGCAAGTTTTACGACAAAGAACATTGCGTTTTCGAGTGCCTCATCTCTTGTAGTTTTTAGTTCTTTGTTTTTGATTGTGACATTTATGTGGATTTTCTTTTAAAAAAATTTTTGTATCAATTTCTGTTACAATCTTTTGGAAACAATTTTAACGCCTGCCCCCACGTTTTAAAACAAATAAAAAGTATTATTTAACATATTTTGCGTAAACAAATAAAAAGTATTATTTGCAAGTAGTAATTCAATACCCACACCATTTGAATAACCTCCACTTTATCTTTCAGTAAAATATTTAAAGGATTATTGTTAACTACATTCTTTGTGATTTGTAAAGATAAAGAGTGTAACTCTACGCTGGCACTTACTCAGTAGACTAAAACATAAATCACCTAGGTTTGGAAATCGTTTTTTATTTTACTTTGTTGTTTTAAACTTCCCTTAATTGAAAACGTCATCTCAGCCCAAAAACAACACAAAAAATTTGGTTCAACGAAAAAGAAACGATCACAAGAACGAAAATAAGTTAATCAAAATGAACCAAATATCACAACAAAGATTCTCTAAAATAACTCTGTCTTCCATTAGTTTCTTTAGTTCTGTTATACCTTTCCTTTTCGTTTTAATTTTCAATTCTTTTCTTATTCATTCCGTGCATTCTCAACAACAAGCCACAACAACAAATAATAAAAAACATTTCGTTTCTTCTAATTTCGTTCAAGCAATTGACGCTGCTTTCATTGAAATGACTCGCGATAACGAATATCTAGATGGATATAGAAATATTGGATTAGTTTTTCCAATACCGGAATGCATAACTTATTATGGAATAACTAATTATCCTTATCCAGCTAATTTCGATTTTAATTATAAAGAGAATAATTTTACAATGTGTTGGCAGTTGAATGCTGGCAGTCCTAGACAACAAGTTCATGAATTAATTTCTAATTTATTAGTTAAAATATTAAATAGAAGATATAATATAACGTTAAATTATATTGTCAAACTTTTAGATACAAGTAAATTAGGTTATTTTGGTACAATGAAAAATGCAGTTGACTCTGGTGAGTGTCACGTGATAACAGCCACAACTATTATTGACAAAGAAAGAGCTGCACAAGTTCATTTGTAAGTATTTATCATTTCTTTAAACATTGAAGGTTTAATTTATTACAATATAATTTACAAAATAATTTACAATATTTAACTTTATTTTTTATACAATAATATTTGTTGTAACAATTGATAGTCAATGTCCTTTTCAAATAAGCTCTTACGGTTTTATCCGTACCACTCTAGATCCACACATTATTGTAAATACCGTTAAAGATTTAAACAAGGTCGGTTTAACTGTAGGTATCTCAACGGGAACGTTTTATGAAACGTTCATCCCTGAAATTAGTGCCGCTACAATCATTAAGTCACCTACGGGAACACAAGCTCTTTTAAAATTAGCTGCTCAAGGTAAAATCCATGCAATCATTGCAGATATTAATGATTTAATTAGTTTTAAAAGAAATCCAGCAAATAATTGTTCTGATTGTCATGTTAGAAGTTTTGGCAGCACTGTGGAAATGGCAAGTTTTACTACAAAGAATATTGTGTCTTCGAATGCCCCATCTGTTGGTGTTGCTTTTGGTGTGTTGTTGGTTGCGTTGACAATCTTTTTGATAACACGTAGGTTAGTTTAGTAACCTTAAACTATTTGTTGTAAATAGGAAATTTAAGGCAACCAAAGAATACAAAAAATAAATTCAAAATTGTAGGACCGACCGTGGATTGAACACGGGACCTACAGATGGTTTGCAATACACATTGCAATCTGCTGCTCTACCACTGAGCTATCGACCCATACTTTTTAAAGAAAGATTGACATGTTTTGAGCAGGAAAAGAGCTGGGAACAATGTTGGTTGGGGTTTATATGGTGGGATGAAGGGGCAAACTATGGAGTCAAGGACAAACACAAGGTGTTCTTTCGCTCAATTTTATAAACTAGAAGGCGGTGAATCATTGAAGAGGCCATTCTTATTTAAGGATTACATCAAAAAAAAATGTAAACACAATAAACAATGGATTCCCTTAGTGATGCTTTATCTTTTTCTTATACCTTATCTCAGAATGAAAATCAAGAAGAACAAGTATTGTAAATATTTAAGGCACACACAAATTTATTGTTATAATACATTATTATTGTTAATATCCATATTGGCTATAAGGATAACTGTATTGTTGACCGTATTGAGGGTATTGCTGGCCATATTGACTGTAAGGATAACTATATTGTTGACCATAAGGATATTGTTGTCCGTATTGACTGTAAGGATAACTATATTGCTGACCATATTGTGGATAACTGTATTGTTGGCCATATTGACTGTAAGGATATTGTTGACCATATTGTTGTCCGTATTGACTATAAGGGTAGCTATACTGTTGGCCATACTGTGGATAACTGTATTGTTGACCATATTGTGGATAAGTAGTATATTGTTGTCCGTATTGAGGGTAAGTAGTATATTGTTGTCCATACTGTGGATAAGAAGTAGTGTACTGTTGTGCATAAACAACAACAGTTGCAACAATTAGTGCTAATAGTAATAGGATCAATTTCATCTTGAACTTTATTGATTTTTTTTTCAATTGAGAATTTCGATGGAAGACCACAACTTATTTAATATTATTGTACCGTCTACTTTTTAAGAAGTTTTACAAATATGTAAATTAATTATTTTTGAATATATCTTTTAATTAGTGAACCTATAGAATTAATTTTTAGATTAACTGACTTTTTTATAAATTAATACTTTTGTAATAATTATTTCATTGTGTATTTTTAGTGTTTTGCGCAAATTTTAAAGGCAAAATAGAACCTTAATGTATTTTTATAGGAAAATATCTTTGATTATTCTATATTTAAAATCTTCAGTTATAATTGACATTTTCGGTTCAAGATTTACAAATTTTCTTTTTTGAAAATCAAATTTAAAACGGTGAATTATTAGGGAGATTATTAATTAATAATATTTTTTAACATAAAAAAATCCTTAAATCTAAATTTCAAAACGCGCATATTAATTAACTCCAAATCATATAATTCCATAAGCAATTGATTTAAATTATATAATTTCATTAGTAATAGATTGGCGTTTGTATTAAGATTACAAAAAAAAAAGATACATTTTTATTCAAACAAACACTGTTTTTAATTTAAACAATATTAATTATAATAAACCATAACCAAACACAAACAAACAAACACCATTAAAAACTAAAACCACTAATTAGTAGTAGTAGGTGTCGTAGTTGGCACAATATTATTAGATTGTACATTAGATTTTAAAGATTGATAATTAATATTAAAATTAAGTTGATTCCAACTCTTTTCTTTCATTAACTAATTTAAAAACGCCTTGCGTTCCAGAACTATCTCTAACAATGGTTGCTGCACTTATTTGTGGAATAAAATTTTCATAGAACGTTCCAGAAGAAACTCCAACCACTATATCAGTTCTGTTTAAATCATTGAAATTATTTATTGTGATGTGAGAATCTAGATTGGAACGTAAAAAACCTTGGGAACTTGATTCATAAGGACATTGGCTTTGTTTTAAATTACGAAATTAATTACTAATTTAGATGAAAAATAAGATACTTACAAGCGAACTTTAGGACTTCTAATATTGTCAATAATTGTGGTAGCCACTGCAACATGACAGTCACCTGAATCAACTGCGTTTTTAAGTGTATCAAAATATCCAAACCTATTCGTGTCGTATTGTTGAATTGCATAATTTAAATTAATTTTATACCTTTTGTTCAACAACCTCACCAGCGTTTTGGCTACCAATTCATGAGTTTCTTGTCTTGGACTTCCAGCGTTTGCCTGATAACACATTGTAAATGTTTCCTCTTTGTGATTAAAATCAAATGTTTTGGGATAAGGATAATCAGATATTGCAAAGAAATCTACACATTCTGGAATTGGATAAATCAAACCAATGTTTCTGTAAGAATCAATAAACTCTTCATCGTCAGTCATTTCTATGAAAGCTGCGTCAATAGCTTTGGTAAAGCTATCACTAACGAAAATCATGTTCTGTCTTTTTCCTTCGTCTTCTTTTAAACAATCAACAAGATTGTAAGTGAAAAAGAGTTGGAAAGTTACCACAACTAACAAACAAACTACACAAAATTTAGTAAAGTTGAAATTCATTTAACGCTAGTTTTTTTTGTTTTTATACTGAATTCTTTTATAATAAACTAAAGTGTTGACATTTAAGGAAAGTTGGTATCGCGACAAAGGATCCAAAATTACTACTGTAGTAAATTTCCACGGACCTTACTTTTAGATCATTCTGTTGTTAGGATACGCTCCAGAATTGTGTTAAAAATTGCCGATTTTTAAATTTGTGGCCTTCTGAAAGTCCAAAGCTAAAAGATGTTTGTTGTGAAGAAAGTGATTCCGTATCTTCCAAACCAAGTTATTTCATTAGTAGTATCATTGTTGCAAAGATGTTGAGTTTAGGAGCTGTCCTTGAGACTAACAACGTTGATTGGGGTAACATAAAACACTGGCTTTGTGAGGAAAGCAAATACTTAATAATAAATAATTTATTTTGCAAATTAATTTTTTTTGTTTGTTTGCTAAAAAAGTGTATAACTTTTTAAATTTAATTTCGAGTAGTTGTACTATATTAAAAAGATTCTCTTCAAACAAGCTATTCGGCTATTTCGAATTAGACAAGTAAAAGAAAAGTTGAACACAAAATGTGGGTAGAAATTGGGTCTGTATTTATTGGTTTTTTTGAGTGTCTTTATTTAATTACATGTTATGGTTGAGCTCTATATTTTTTTTTATTTTACAAATTCTGTTTCAGTGTGCACTTTATTGAAACTGCTGAAGTGCACTTCATTTTTGATAAGTGTGCACTTCATTGTTGATAATTGTGCACTTCATTAAAAACGATAGTAAATTAAACCGTTTTGTAACAATGTTTTTTGTTGTACATCAAAGAGAGAACAGGCTTTTGTGTTGATTAGAAAAAAATGTCTAGTCCCCTAAAAACTTCACGTTCCGGCAGTAAATTTCGGGAAGATGAAGTGGAAAATGAAGAAGAGGAAGATCATTCGGAAAGAGGATTTGAAATGTTATCTCAAAATATAAATAATAATAAAGATAGATTATTACATTTCGTAAATGAAATTGATGAAGAAATATTAAGGGAAATGCGAAAAGAAGAAGAAGAACAATTAGAACATTTAAAACAAATATTAATAAGTAAGGGAAACGAAGATATTTATAAACAATTAAGTAAAGATATCACTAACTATTTTGAAATGAAATACACAAATGAATATATTGAAAATTGGAAACAAGCTAATTTATTTCACTATAAAAAACTTAAATTATTAACAAAAGATATTAAAGATAATATGACAGATTTTAGTGGTTTAATTTATGATTTAATGGCATTTAAAGATTTAGTTTTATCAGATTATTTAAATTATTTACCTTATCAATTAATTCAAGATTTAGTTTTATTAAGCTGTAAATTTTATCGTAAAAATTCAGATTTATTTTGGAATTTAAGTGATTTAATGACAAGTATTTTCTTTTTTGAAAAGGATAAAAGGATTTTATCTGATAAAGCTTTAAATTCATCTAAATCTAATAGTAGTTTATTAACGCCATCTTCTAGTACGAATAATTTGAACAGTTTAAATATAAATGGTAACGTCAATAATAATTCTGTAAATAATAATGTAAATAACAATTTAGATATGAATTTTGATTTTATTGCATTAAGACAATTAATTTTAAATTTTAATATTAAAAATAAAGAGATTGAAGAACTAAGAAGGAAATATGAAGATTTAAAAGCAAGTACTGAAATAGTGGTTGAAAAAAACTATAGAGCTTTAGAAAAAGAAGTAATTCAATTAAGAAATGATAATAATTTTTTAAAGAAATGTTTATTAGAAAATGAAAAACAAAACGTTACACTTTACAATGAATTAGCTGACCAATTTAAATTAAATTCACAATTAAAAATTAGAGAAATTGATTACCAAAATAGTACAAACGACGAAGTGAATTCCCTCAGTAATAAATTAGAATCCGAAATGAAATCTACATATAATAGAATTGTAAATATTAAAGAATTATTAGACACAATATTAGTTCAAGCAAGCATCTTAAAAACAAGTGATTCAAAACTTTATCAAAATATTTTAACTCTTTCTGTACAAACACAAACGTTAATGAAAAGATTGGATAGTAAATTTCAAGAATCTTATATACACATTGCAAAAGATTTAGAGTTAGCAATTGAAAGAAAGATTAATTTAGTGAAGAAGGATATGAAAGAGTGGCAATACTTTAAAGATGACGCAAATATGAGAGTGAAAGCAAAATCAGTTTTAATTAGAATGAAAGATAATTTATCTAAATTTTCTAATAGATACGGTAAATCATTAATTGATTCAATTATTGTTGACAACGAACTAAATAAAAATAACAACACTTCACATTCTTCTTTAAACAAAAAGAAGGAAGAAGACAACAAAGAAGATAACGACAACAATGACAATCAAAAAGATAATGATGAAGAAATTTGTACAAAACAATCACCTGATGATTACGAAATTACCTTAAAAGAAATTAACAAGAATATTCAAGAATTAATGATATTACTAGCTCCAAAAGAATTTGTTAGAAATAAATTAGTTGAAGACATTAAGGGAAGTGGAAGTAATAAAAACACACCTAGAATAACACCGAGGCAAACCCCAAGACAATCATCTCCCAAAATAACTCCTAGGTTTTATGACAATAACAATAATAATGAAGGACCACTATTGTACTCGGTTAATTATAGGGTATCTTCCATTACAAATGCTGAATTAGCTCAACTTCCAGAAGTAATTAATAATAATAATTTAAAATCATTAAAAGATTTAGAAGAAATTAAGAATTTAATAATTCATTCAAATGATGAAGCTTTTAAACAAAGTGTGATGGAGGTAGAAAAGAAGTATGAACAAAAAATTAATTCATTAGAAGAAAAGATTAAATTATTAGAATATCGTTTAGAACTAGAAAGGAAAGATACAACAACAAGCTATACATCTCCCTCAGACAAACAAAAAAGAAAATTATCACAAGGATCATTGCCTTATATATTTCAAAGAAGGAATTCGAAACCTACTAGTCCTATTGTAACTACCAAAAGTCAGGTAAATGAAACTGAGAATGAAAATCAAGAAGAACAAGTATTGTAAATATTTAAGGCACACACAAATTTATTGTTATAATACATTATTATTGTTAATATCCATATTGGCTATAAGGATAACTGTATTGTTGACCGTATTGAGGGTATTGCTGGCCATATTGACTGTAAGGATAACTATATTGTTGACCATAAGGATATTGTTGTCCGTATTGACTGTAAGGATAACTATATTGCTGACCATATTGTGGATAACTGTATTGTTGGCCATATTGACTGTAAGGATATTGTTGACCATATTGTTGTCCGTATTGACTATAAGGGTAGCTATACTGTTGGCCATACTGTGGATAACTGTATTGTTGACCATATTGTGGATAAGTAGTATATTGTTGTCCGTATTGAGGGTAAGTAGTATATTGTTGTCCATACTGTGGATAAGAAGTAGTGTACTGTTGTGCATAAACAACAACAGTTGCAACAATTAGTGCTAATAGTAATAGGATCAATTTCATCTTGAACTTTATTGATTTTTTTTTCAATTGAGAATTTCGATGGAAGACCACAACTTATTTAATATTATTGTACCGTCTACTTTTTAAGAAGTTTTACAAATATGTAAATTAATTATTTTTGAATATATCTTTTAATTAGTGAACCTATAGAATTAATTTTTAGATTAACTGACTTTTTTATAAATTAATACTTTTGTAATAATTATTTCATTGTGTATTTTTAGTGTTTTGCGCAAATTTTAAAGGCAAAATAGAACCTTAATGTATTTTTATAGGAAAATATCTTTGATTATTCTATATTTAAAATCTTCAGTTATAATTGACATTTTCGGTTCAAGATTTACAAATTTTCTTTTTTGAAAATCAAATTTAAAACGGTGAATTATTAGGGAGATTATTAATTAATAATATTTTTTAACATAAAAAAATCCTTAAATCTAAATTTCAAAACGCGCATATTAATTAACTCCAAATCATATAATTCCATAAGCAATTGATTTAAATTATATAATTTCATTAGTAATAGATTGGCGTTTGTATTAAGATTACAAAAAAAAAAGATACATTTTTATTCAAACAAACACTGTTTTTAATTTAAACAATATTAATTATAATAAACCATAACCAAACACAAACAAACAAACACCATTAAAAACTAAAACCACTAATT
>CADWAF010000589.1:0-36281 GCA_902984215.1 Willaertia magna
CCAAACCCAAACCCAAACCCAAGACCCAAAACCTTTATCACTAACAAATCTTTTAATACTTTTAATATTATTTCCCATAAAATAAATAAAACTATTTAATTCAAATAAAACAACTCCACGTGATGTACCATAACAATTAATAATACTATGAAAATAAATATTTTTATTAATTTTATTTGGAACTAAATCTTTATATAAATTTTTTAAAATTTCTTTATCATCACTATCATTTAAATTAATCCATCCAACATTACTAGGATTTCCTTGTTTTAAAAACCCTATTAAATTTTTACTATAACCCAACCAAAACCGTAAATCAGCAGAACTTAAATAATAATTATCTTGATATTTAATTAATGGCACCTGTAATAAATTATCAACACGAATACGTGGATTTGACATTTTTTTAAAAATTCTAACGCTTGATCAAATTTTTTAAAAAATATTCAAAAAAAAATTAATAGTAACAACAACAATATTAATAATAAAACAATAATAATTATTTATTTAATTTTAAACTTTAATTTCATAATATTATTATATTTAAATATTAAAATATTATTAATTTAAAAAAATATTAATAAATTAAAAAATAAAGCCTGAAAAACTTCGTTATAAAAATTTTTTAAAAAAAAAAATTTATAACTTTATACAATTATTTTAAATCTTTATTATTTCCGATTAATTTTTTTAATTTTAATTCTAAAATTTCAATTGTTTCACTTAAAATTTGCATTTCTTCTAATAACTCATTATTCTCCTTAACTACATCATTATAACGTTCCATATAATTTTTAGCTTGACTTTTATATTTTCTTTTTTTATTTTGTAATCTAGTAAATAAACTATTTGCTATATCTAATTCAATAACATACATATTTTTGTCTGCCCAATATTTAGTAAACTTTAATATTGGATAATGAAAAGTGTTTGGATCATAACCTGGGTTTGATGTTGAAGATAATAATAATTCAGGTGAACTATTATTATCAGTTAAAGGTAAAGAATTATTTAAATTATTAATATCAATACCTTGGGATTCATAATTTGTTGTTGAATTAATATTATTAATGTCAACATTATCATCATTATCATCATCAGATAATTCAGTAACAATTCTTTTCTTTTTCTTATTTTCTTCTATATCTACCTTTTTCATTTTTTTAATTAATGACATTAAATTATTGAAAAAAAATTGGCGCCAAAAAAAAAATTATTTTTAGAATTATATTTTATGAAAACTTTATTTTTAATTTTTTTTCGTAAAAAAAAAAATGAGCAAATATCAAACACCAACAACTGTTGCAAATTCTTCCGGTTCCGGAAATAATAATGATGAAGAGGAATTCTTTAAAATAAATCCATTAGTTGATGATATAAATATTAAATATTTAATTGATGACCTTGCAAGACAACAAATGTTAAATTATTTTTTAAAAACTGTTAATAGATATACTTTAAATCAACAATCTTTAATTATTAATGGAATTAAAGCATCAAGTAGTTTAAATAGTGGAATAAAATCAACAAATCCTGAACTATTCGGAAATATTGATATTGAAAATATTATAATTGTAGAAAATCATGATCTTTATTTACAAAATTTTAATTTTTATTTTAAAATTTTATTTGATTTTACTCCAATTTTTGAATCTACCATTATTGATTTTAATGAAACTGATAATAATGTAACTTCACTTTCAGAACCAAATTATAAATTATTAAAAGTAGAATGTAAAGTTCCAATATTAAATGAAATAATTCCAATTTCTTCATTAATTAAGAATAATAAAAATGAATTGAGTATTAATATTTTATCAGAAATTGCAATTATAAATTCTAAAGAACTTTTAGAATATAAAAAACCAGTTTTAACAAGAAAGGAAACCATTAAAAAATCAAAAGTACTAGCATATTCGGAAGAGTTTATTGAAGAATTTTCTATTAAAGATGATAATTTTACAATATTATTAAGTGAAAAAGTAATTAATCAAAATTATAATATTAAAGTAAAAATTGCTTTTAAAATTTTAAAATTAATTTCTGAAGAAATGAAAATTACATTAGATAAATTAATTGAATTAATTAATGAATTTAAAGTACGTTATGATTTAGATAAAAAACAAGATTCTGTTATTATATTTGAACCATGTAAAAAACAAAAATATCAATAAAAAAAAAACCGTTTTATTCCTCATTCATTAACAAAAAAAAAAATAAAAAAAAATGTTTGATTTAAATAAGAATAGTGACAGTGAAGGTGATGATAGTGATAATGAAAGTTGTAAAATTGTCACTCAACCAACTCATCAACCAATTACTCAAATAGTTTCTTCATCTTTTTATAATACATTTTCATTTTCATCTATTACTCTAACACCAGAAAATAATCAACAAGATGAAAATGCTAGTAATTTAAAAATTAGTTTAGATAAAACAAAAAATTACCTTTTTAGATATACTATGTATTCAGTATTAAAAAATTATGGAGAATATTGTAAAACTTTAGGAGGTCATAGTAATAAAGGTATCCTTTTTAAAAAAGAAAATAGAATTACATTTAGTGAATTAAAAAAAAACTTTAATTTTAAAAAGTTTTATAAATTTTTTATTAATTTTTTTTATTTAATTTCAAATACTGTTCCTGAATTTGTTATTAATTATGTTGATAATTGTAATTTAGTAATATCTTGTAAAATTTTACTTTATAATAAGGAATTTGAAAAATTTTCAAAATCTAAAAAAGAATATAATTTCTTTAATTTACTTGAAATAAAACAACATAGATTATATAGTAATAATTCAATTAAAGATATTTTAAAAAATGATTTAGAATATATTAAAAAATTATTAATTGAAATGATTGATACAATTTTAGATGAAATTGTTAAATTAAATAGTGAATACTTAAATAGAAAAAATTTAAAAAAGATAGTAACAAAACTAATTGAATTTTATTCTTTAGAAAATATATGGGATATGAAGATTGCTGCATTTATTCATTAATTAATTATTAAATAAATTAATCTTCATAATCACTATCGTTTTCATCATCTTCTTCTTCATCCTCTTCTTCTTCTTCATCATCTTCATCTATAACAATCTTAATCTCATCATCATCATCATCACTCTCATTATTAGAATTACCAATAATATTCTGATTTTGTTCTTGTGAAATTGTTGGAAGTAATAATGAATTATCTTGAGTAAAATTATATAAATCTTCTTCCTTTTCATCTGTTGTTGTTTGTATTTCAGTACTAATAATATTATCAACAGAGTTATTAAATAGTTGAGTTTGATTAGATTCTAAATGTAAATTTAACTTATGTGTAAGGAATTCTGAAAAGAAATTATTAAAATCTTCAATTTCATTATCAAATAAACAATCTTTTACATTTTCTTCTCTTGAACTCTTTTCTTTCTTATTGTTATTTTCTTCTTCATTGTTATTTTCAGAATCTTTAAAATTTGAATATTTTCTTTTTAAAACATTTTCAAAACCTTCTTCCATTGCTACATAACGTCTATGCATAATAAATTTATAGTGTTGTATTTTCTTATTAAATGCTTGTTTTAAAACTTTGTAATCATTATTATTTTTATAATCATCTTCAGAATTACAAATTTCCATTGTAGAATTATCACTTTCATTACTAGAATTTGAAGTTACCTCTTTATCATTAATAGGTTCCACTATCCAACATCTAGTTCCTTTTCCCTTAATAATTTTTAATTTCTTTTCTTTACAATAATTTTCCAACGTTGTTACAGACCACTTTTGAATTAAAATCTTTTTCTTTATATAATAAATATCTTTCTTTTTTAAACGTGGATTATAATTTTCATCAAGTTTTAACTCCTCTTTTGTAATATGTTTTGCTACATACTTTTTTAATAACTTTGCAACAACTCTTAAACGATTCTTTTCATTTTTCATTTTTGCTAATGCTTGTTCATTTTGATATTTCTTTTCTTCTTCATAATATAGAGTTAAATATAATGATAAAGATGGAGGACAACGAGTAATAGTTCTATATATTGTATATTTTCTTTCATTTTCATTACAAAACAAATCACATAACCTTAATTTAGAAACTGGTAAAACATCATCCCAAATTGTCTCTGAATTAATATTAGCTACCGTAAAACCTTCTTCTTCCATTAACATATTTGTTACCTTTTTAAAATATTTCTCACCTGAAACCTCAGCTGATAAACCAGTAGTACCATATTCGTTAATGATATCCCTTGAGTATACGTCAACCATATGTATTGTCTCCCACCCAATAAATTTCCTTACTTCTTCCTTAAAATTATCTGAAACATAATTGCTTTCTTGAAGACATTGCATTAAAAGAGTACAACATAAACCTGATCTAAATGAACGAGTAGTATAACGTTTTTCAAAATTATGTTTTACACAAAAATTTTTTAACATATTACTCATATCATTATTAGTTAAAGGTTTCTTTGTATTGTTGACTTGAGAAAAAATTGGTTCATTTGGATTTTTATAATTCCATCCTTCCCATTTATGTCCTTTTTTAAGTAATTCAATAGGATCATTACATTTAAATACTTGTCTAAAAAGACACAAATATAATAACAATGCTATATTTGGACAAACTCTATAAATTGGTAAACCATATAATTGTTGAACTCTTTCATCAAATAACGCATTCTTATCTTTTGTAACTAATAAACGTGTACATAATATTACTTTTTCTGATTCATCTTTTAAAACAGTCCAAGTTAAATCTTTAAGTTTTGCATGTTCCCAACTATCACCTCTAAGTCCACGTCCTCTACCTTGCAATAATAAAGTTGCAAATTTACAATCTGCTTCTTCAGATTGATCTAATAATTGTAACATTTTATTTCTATCACCATTCATTAAAGGAGGTACTTTTTTAATTTTCATACCAAATCTAGCAGCAATACCTTTAAAAAATCCTTTATAATTATCACCAGGAATAAATCCATGCTGATCTAAATAATGAATTTTATTTAAACCTGTATGACAGTATTGCATTATTGTACTAAAACTATAACCATTTAAAGCTAAATGATAAGCATAATATTTGCATGTAACTTCTGTAATAGGAAATCTTTTCCTTCATTAAAATCAAGATCCATATCTTTTTCTTTTGAATAAAAAGTTTTATAAGCTTTATAAATTTGATCTAAAAAATCTTTACTATTCTTTTTATAACCATCAGATTCAACATCAACTATTGTTTGTAATCTGTCATTATTTGAAATATTTTGTTGGTGATTTAAATTACTTGTTCTTAAAGGAACAAAACCTTCATTTTCAAAAACTTGTTTTTCATGTTCTGTCATTTGACTTTGGGGTTTAAATGTTTTTTCTCTACGCCAAGGTAATTGTTTTAATCTTAATTCATCAAGTGTTTTTTTAGGTTCTCTATAATATTTTTCAAATTTTTCTAATTCTTCACCTTGCAATTGAGATTCTTTACTTGCAATCTCTTTAATAATTCTTTCTCTTTCTTGATTTGTTGTAACAATAGTTTGTTCAGGAAGATTAGGGTTTGTTGAGGTACTATTTGGTAGAACTGGAGGAGTAGGAGAATTAAGGGTTGGGGCAATAGTTGATTGCGGAGGGCTAGTGGTTTGAATATTATTAACATTTTCTGCAATGTTGGTTGGGTTGGAAGAAGTAGTATTATTATTTGTTTTTGTTTTACTAACAATATTATTTAGTAAAACTCTTTTAAATTGAAGTTGAGTTTGAACCTTTTTAGCATCATGACGAGTCATTAAATTTAATTGTCTTCTTATATCTTGTGACATTTTTTAACATTAAAATTATTTAATAATCAAATGTCAATATTTATATCAATAAAATTAAAAAAACGTTAAAAAAAAAAAAAAAAATTTTAAAAATAACGGTTTTATTTATTACAATAATTACAACACAATACCACACTCTAACCTTCCCAACAAATTAATTTTTCCTAAAACTGGCATCCAATGTTTTTAAATCTACATCCATGTCTTTATCATTGACCTCCTTAAACTGAACAGTTGCTTTAAGTTTAAAATAATTTGGACCTTGATCAACAAAATATTTAATAATCTTAACTTTTCTTCTATCGTTTAAAACATTTGGACAAACATATACAGCATCCCAACCCAATTTAGCAACTACTGCAATATCATTAATAACATCTTTAGTAGTAAATGGACATTTATAGGTTCTACCATCCAAAAATTGTTGTAAATTATCAACAATAGCACCTGTACATCTATTTTTATCAATATCAACTAATAATAATAATGGAAATACATTAATTAATCTTCCCAGAGTATACTTTTTTCTAATTGTTGAGTAAGCTTGTCCAATAATTTTTTCTAAATACTCAGTTAAAGAAATAGTTTCAACAACATTAATTAAATTATCTCCATGAGATTTTTTTAAATCTTTAAAATAATTAGTGTATTGATTAATTAATTTAAAAAAATATAAACTTCTTAAATTATTTGCTATTGTTGTACTTTTAGAAATTTTCAATAAATTATTTACAACATTTGTTGGTTGACCTGTTTTTGGGCAAGTAATTTCATTAAAAACAATTTGTCCAAATATTGATCTACCTAAAGCTCCTTCTTTAATAATTTCAACATAATTAATTTTAACATTTTTCATTAAAAGTTGAATATTATTAAATAATACAGAAGCATAATCTGTAATTTCAGGTTCAGTATCATAACCATCATTTAAATCTTCATTTAAAATAACATTTGTAGGAGGGGTATAAATAATTAAATTATTAATTTGGGCAGATAATTCTGTAAAATTTAATAAATCTTGGAGTTGTTGTAGTTATAACAAATCTGTTAACATTGGGGATTTAACATTATTAATAATATTAATGGGAACATTTTCAATATAACAATCACAATATTTAAAAAATTGATCATTAAAAAATTTCATAATTGTATCCATTTTACTTGGACGAGTAAAATATAATTTTTCCATATAAATTTCATTATCTTCGGATACAACTAAATTATGTCCACCAATTTTTTTTATTTCTATAATTATATATTCAATTTTTTTTATATTCAAAATATAATTATCAATATTATTGTCCTCTAATAAATATAAATATTCTTTATAATATTTTGAAACAATGTCAAAAAAATGTTCTCAATTTTGTAAATTATAATCTACTGTTAAATCAATCCCAAGTTTTAAATTATTTGCCCATTTATAACCCACAACACCTTTTCCTTGCAACAAATTATCAATTTTAGGCTTCAAAAATACTTCATAGAAGGCAATTATAACAAATGTTTTTCCAGCAATTTCAACAATATGAATATAATTATTTAATTCAACATTTGATATTTTTGGTGACATTAATTTATCATTTAAAATATAATATAAATTTTCAAAACGTTCTAAAATTATTCTATTTCCTAAATTAAATTTTATCCATTTTTGAGCTAGCAATCTTAAAACATTAATATCATGGGTTTTATATTCAATATCTTTATTATCTTTTTTTTGTAATGGAATAGGTAAATTATTATAGACAACTTTTGATAATAAAGATAAAATAAATTGTTTTGTAAAAACCTTTTCTATAGATATTAATTCATATGTTGCTTTTTTAAATAAATTAAAATTTTTAACTGTAAAATAATTTTGAACATTTTCTAAATTTTTTACATTTAATAAAATATCAAGTTCAAGTACATTTGATTTTTTTTGTTGAGATTGTAATTGTTGTACTTGTGATTGTTGTTGTGGTTGTTGCTGTGGTTCTTGTTGTGATTGTTCTTGTTGTGATTGTTGTTGTTGTTCTTGTTGTTTTTGTGGCTGTTTTTGTGGCTGTTTTTGTGGCATTACGGTGTTGTTGTGGTTGTTGTTGCTTTTTATGTTTCTTTTGAGGTTGTTGTAGTGGTGCTGCATTTTGAGCATTAATTGTTGTTGTAGTGGTGCTGCATTTTGAGCATTAATTGTTGTTGTAATTGTTGTTGTTGTTGAGGCTTTATTATTTTCATTTGAAGAATTATTTAATTGGTTAGAAGAAGTTTCCTCTTGATAAGGAATTGGTGAAATATTTGGTGATGGTAGGTTTGTTGTTGATAAATTTTCAGAACCCTCAATATTTGATTTACTTAATTGATCTTCTTTTTTATTCTTTTTACGATTCTTTTTATCAAATATTGTTGACCTATTTCTTTTTTTATTATTTAAATTATCTTCGTCGTCAAATTCATTATTTATTGGTGAATTTTCATCATTATTTTCATCATCAATACCACCATCACCACCAACCAAATTAGATCCAGATAATAATTGATCTAATTCTGAAAGTAAATTTTCATCTTCTTTTCTTCTGGAAGATGTATATGATTGTTCATCACTCCCTATATTTTCTTCTTTTTCTCTTCTTTCTTCTTCTTTTTCACTAAAATCTTCTTCATTCGATTCTTCACTACTTGAAGAATCCTTTTTAACATTTTTCTTTGTTTTATTATTTCTAACTTTATTGCCTCGCGCAATATTTGTTTTTCTTGTTTTTCTTATTTTTCTTGTTTTACTTTTATTCTTTTTTTGGGATTTGTAATCTGAATCATTTTCTTCTTTATTTGAATTCTTTTCCCCTAAAGGCTGTGTTAGTTTTGGAGTAATTAATGATTGTGAACCAGTAAATTGAGATTCCATATTATTATTACTATAATAATTAAACTGTTCATCAAAATCCCCATAACTTTCAATATTATTAATATTGCTTCTTAAAATATTAGCAATATTTGATGTTTCTTTTCCAGTATTAATTAATTCAATAATAATTTGTGCCAATTCTTCTTTTGTGTATTTATTTATTAAATAATTAAATAAATAACTATTTTCTTTTTCTTTAAAATTAATTAAATTATTGTTACTGGATCCAACGGATAAAGGTGGGGTTGAAGGAAATAAAGAATTTGTTTGAGTGTTGGAATCTTTAGTTGTATACTGTTTAGTTAATTCTTTAAATGAGAGTGGCGTAGAATTGGCGTCAACAACTGGATTTTCTGATGTCTTCGATACTGGAGAAGATGATGATGTAGTTGTAGTAGACTTGTTTTGATTCATTTTTTGACATTGAAAAATTTTCATTCATTCATACAAAATTTAAAAATAAAGTTTTATCAAAAGAAAACTTTATTTTTAGATACCGCCAAAAAAAAAAACCGTTAAGTAAAAAAAAATTTTAAAAAAAAATGAAAACAATACCAACACCAACAGAAAAACCCTATCCTTATTCAAGTTCTGAAAGTGAATATGAAGAAAATAAAACTTTAAATAAAGTAAGAACTAGAACTACTCCTAGAAAAACTTTTATTACAAATATTCATGATTATAATTATTTAGAACAAGAAGAATATAATTTATCTTTTCAAGATTGTGTAACATCTCAACTATTAGATAATTTTGGTGTTCTTTTAGAAAAATATGATAATCCTTGTAATACACCAATAGATACTTTCATTAGTAAAATAATGAAAGATTTTAATAAATTTTATTTATGTCCAAAAAATTTTTTAAAAAATAAAATTTTTAAATTAGATATATCAGAAAATAATTTATTATTTTTACAATATAATAATTCAATTTCTTTTGAAGAATTAAATAATTCTTTAATTTTAGAAAATGAATTAACTGAAAAATTATTTAATTTACATATTTTACATTTAGAACATTTAAAAATTGAATATAATAATTATATTAAAAGAAATATTATTGTTGTTCCAATACAATTTTCGTAAGTAAAATTTTAAAATTTTTTTTTATAATTTTATTAGTTCTTTAAAAAATAAAAAAACTATTGATAAAAAATTATTTAGTGAATTTTTTAAAAATTGTAATGTTATAAATTATGATATTATAATTTGTCCTTTTAAAATTTTTAATAAATGGTATTTAATTTATTATAATATTGAAGAATTTAAAAATAATAAAGGACATAATTATTTTCATTTAATTGATCCATATAATGAAGATTTAAAAGAAAAACTTGATGAAAATTGTGATATTGAATATAAATTTGAATATAATAGATTATCAATTTTAAGTAAAGAAATTTTAAAAAATTTATATGAAAATATTTATCCTTTAGTATCTGCAAGTTTAGAAAGTCAAGATATTGTAATTATTCCAAATGAAGTTTTATATTCTCCTCAAAATCTAATTGAAAATGGTTATCATATTTTAGAAATTATAAGATTTATGATTTTTAATAGTTATCCAATGGTTAGTAAGAGTGATGAAAATTTAGTATGGCAGTATGGATTTAGTTTAGAATTGTTACAAAGAAGAAAAGATGAATTTTTAATTTGGTATGATCGACAAAAAAAAATAGTAATTAAATAAAATTGAAATTTATAATTCCTTTAAAAAATAATTTTTTTTTATTTTTTTTTTTAAATTAACATATGAATTATATTTTAATTATGTTAAATATTTATATTCTAAAATAATTTTTATTAAATATTTATAATTTTTAAAATAAAGCCTGAAAAACTAAAAAATTGAATTACAAAGTTAAAAAATTTAATAAATTTAATTAAAGGTATTCTAATATTTTAATTTAAACTTATTTTATAATAAATATATATAAATTTAATTACTTATATTATAAATTTATATAATATTTTATAAATATTTAAAAATATTAATAAATAAAAAAATTAAGCCTGAAAAACATAAAAAAAAAAAGATTTTTAAATAAAAAAAAATAAAATAATGATATCCGAAGATAAAAAATTATCATTTTATGCTGAAACATCACATAATAAACCTGCTAAACATATTAAAATTTTAATTTGGGATAAAATTTTAAAATTTGCAATTACTAAAGAAGAGTGCAAAGAAAATTTAATTAATATTTTTAATTTTAAAGAAGAAATTTTTAAATTTAGATATACTTCTAAAAAAATTTTATATAAAAAACAAACTTTAGATATTATTAATCAAATTAAAGAAATAGAAAATAATTTTATTATTAAATATATTGATAATTGTATGGGTTGGTCAATTTTTACAAAAAATGATATTATTTTAAAAAATAAAGAAATTTTACAAATTCCATGTTTTACAATTTTAAATAAAAGATCTTTAAATACTCATTCATCTTTTATTGAATTAAATTTAAAACAATATATTATGATTGGTCCTTTATCTTTAATTAATCATCATTGTGATTCTCCATTAGCTTTTAAAGATGATATTAATGGAAATTTAGATGGTTTAATAAATATTTTATTTGAACAAAAATAATTTCTTTAAATATTAGTAAAAAAATATAAATTTATACATTTTTTAAAACAATTTTAATTTTTTTTAAAAAGAATGTTTTGTATAGAAGTAATATTTTTTTAAAAAGAATTAATAATATAATTTATACAAATTTTACAAATTTTTGTAAAAAAACTTTTATTTTTTTTTTAAAAAAAAACTATAGAATTGCTAAGTAACTATTTTTTTATTTTATATAAAATGACAGGATTTATAATTATTGGATAAATAAATAAATAGATTTAATTTTTTAATTGATTTTTTAATAATTTTTATTTATTTAATTTAAATAAATTTATTTGATATACCTAATTAAAGTTAATTAATAAATATAATAAATTATTTAAATAATTAAAAGACTAAAAAATTAAAAAATTAAAAGAAATTAATTTATAATTTTTTATTAATAATAGAAGGTTTTTTAATTAATTAAATATTAAATAAATCTAAAATTGAATCTATTAATTATTAATTAGTTATAAATTTTTAAATAAAATTTTTTAGCTTTATATTTTTTTTTAATTTTTAATTTAAACAAAAATAATTAATCTGTTCTAATAAAGTTTTATATTTAAATATTAAAATTTTTCTTTTTTTTTCAATTTAACAGTAGTTTCTTTTAATTAATTATTTATAATATCAAATATATCTTTTAATATAACCTCTTTATTATAAAAATTTGAATAAACTATATAATATTTTTTAATTTTTTTTATAACAATAATAATTATTTCAATTAATTTTTTTACTAAAGTGCTGATAAATTATTAATTATATTATAAATAACTCAATTTGTTTTCTTAATTAATAATTTTTTTTTTATTTCTTTTTCTTTTTTTGTATCACTGTTAGATTATATAAATTAAATAAAAATTTATAAATAAATAAGATTAAGATATAATATATAAAAAATAAATTATAAAAACAAATTAAACTATTTATTAAAGATATATTTATTGAAAAATTAAATTATAGAAATATAGTTATTTAATTAGAAATTGAAAAATTAAAAAAAAAATTAACAAAAAAGAAAAAAGTAATTATAAATTAATAATAAAATAAAAAATATTAGTAAAAAAATATTAAAGTTAAAAAAAAATTTAAAGATTAAATTAATTTTTTAAAAAATAATGAAAAACAATTTTATAAAAGAAAAATTATTTAACTTTAAATCAATTATATTTGTAAACACTAAATAATTTCAATAAAATATTATTTTTTTATTTAATTATTAATAGTTTAGATATAATTTTAAGTATTATTATAATTAATATTGTAAACCAAATATTAACTATAAATAATTAATAAATATACCTTAAAAATTATTTTTATAATTTAATTAACTAATAATTAAGTAACTTTAAATGATAGAAAATTGAATAGTGATAAAAAATAATAAAAAAAGAAAAAAAAAATAAATTATTAGGTAGAAAAAGATGTTAAGATTAAATTTTTGTATTTATTTTTTTAATATATTTACAAAATAATTTTAGTACTGGTTTATTAAATATTTATTTTTATTAAAAAATAAAAAATAAATAAAAAACAAACTTTAAAAAAAATAATTAACAATCTTTAATTTAATAAAAATCTTTAATTTTTTACAAAATATATTTAAATAAAAGTTTGTTTAAATTATTTTTAATATAAATATTTAAACATTTATAGCCAATTAGAATTTATTTTTGATTTTAACAATAAAAATTATTTTAAATTAAAAAAACTAATTATAGTAAGTAATTTAAATAATTTAAAAATGTTTTTAAATAATAATAAGTTATTTAATATATAAAAAGTATATAATAGTTATAAAAATAAAGAAAATAAATTTTATTCATAAATATTTAATAATATAATTATCAAATTAGATATTGATTTATATATTAGATATTTATAAAATTTATTAGTATATAAAGATATTAAAAATAAATTAAATATTAAAAATTTAGATTTTTTATATAAATATATAAGAAATATAATAAATTTAATTTTATCACAATCTAAATCTATTCTAAAATCAATATAAATAATTAAAATAATAAGTAAACCAATATAATTAATAAATAATAATGAAAGATTGATGTTTATTTATTTTAAAAATATGTTTACTAAAAAAGAATTGATTAAATTTAGATAGAATATAAAGTTTTTAAAGTTAAAAAATATTTAAAAAAAAGTTACAAATATTATTTAATTATTAATTTAAAATAAATAATCATATTAAAAAGATTGAAAATAAATATATTAGAGATTAAAGAGATATTTTTTAAATAAAATTTATTATATTACTTCAAAAGTAAACTTAATAGTAAAATTAATTAATAATAATAAACTATAATATTTTATTAAGTCATTATATAAAATTGAATTATTTTATAGAAATAGATTAAATAGTATTTTTTTAGTATTAATATGAATAATAATAATAAAAAAATAATTACAAAAATGTTTATAATAATATTAATAGAGTTATAGTTATTGTATATATTAATAATTTTATTAAAAGTGTGTTAATGTTATTAAATTTAGAATATGTTGTTTTAATATATAAAAAAGATATACTATTATTAAATAAATATTATTTTTGATATTTAGTTTATAGATTTTATAAAATAAAAGATAGTATAGTTTATTATAGTGATGATTATATAGATAAATTTAATTATTTTTTTAAATAAACAAAGATTTTTTATTTTTTTTATTTTTTTTATTTTTTGTTTATATTCTAAAAAAATAAAAAAGAAAAGTAATAAAAATAATTTTTTTTAGAATATAAAAATTTTTTAAATTTTTTTTTTATAAAGAAAATAAAATAAAAAAAGAAAATGAAATAAAAAAAGAAAATTATAATAATTTATTTAATAATATATTTAATTATAATATTAAAAATATTAAAAATGATACTGTTGATTTATTAGATGATAATAATTTTAATGATTTATAAGATTTTAATTTTTTAAATATAAATAAAAAACTGTTAGAAAATGATTTAATTAATTTATTTAATAACATAGAATACTTTATTTATAAAAATAATTTATATTTTAATATAAATAAAATAATTGATAAATCTTTATTTGATTTTGAAATAAATAATATTTTTAAAATTTATAGTAATTATTTTGAATTTAAAAAAATATAAAAAATAAAATTTATTTTAATAAATTTAAAAATACACAAAATGATTATTTTGTTGATAGTTTAGTTTTTATTAAATATTTATTTTTTAAAAAAAATAAATTTTATAATTGTTTTTTATATTTTATTTTAAAATCTTTAGTTTTATCTATTTTTAATAAAAAAAATTTAATTACTATATATAAATATAAAAATAAAAAACAAAATAATACTTTATAATTTTTAAATTTAAGTTTTAAATATAAATATTGTAAAAGTGAATTATTTATAAATAAATTTAATTTTTTAAAAAAAATACTTAATAATTATAGAAAACTAAATTATATTAAAAATAAAATTCAAAATATAAAAACTGATTTAAATAAATTATTATTAAAATATATAATATTTAATGATTTAATGAATTTTATTAATTATTAATACATTTATATCAAATTTACTAAAATAAATAAATAGCCATGATTAGGATTATATTTATTAAAATATATAGAATTAATTTTAAAAAATAATTTTGAATTTTTATTTAAATATAATAATCATAGTTTATTTAATATAAATAAAATTGAAAAGTAAAGAATATTTTTAATTAATAATTTAGTAGTTCCATAATTTTTTTAAGAAAAAAAATAAAATTTTTTTTACAAAAATTTGCAAAAATTATTTTTTATTTAAATAAAATATTTATAACATTTACTAAGAACTCAAAAAAATAATAACAATACTATTAATAATAAAATTATATCTATAAATAATTTCTTACTAAATTTACAAATATTACAAAAATAAAATTCTAATTTAATTATTAATAAAATTAATATTAATAATTTATTTATTAAATATATTTTATAACTTTATAAAAATTATATTGAAATTAATTATAATAAATTAATTATAATAATTTTAAAACTTTAGTATAAATTATGTTAATATTTATTAAAAATAGTTAAGTTTAAAATAGTTATTGATAGAATATTTATTATAAAAAATTTATTTTTATTAATAATTCTTTCATTAAATTTAATTATATATTCAATATAGTTACATAATAATATTTTTATTATATTTTACAGAAAAATTAAAGAATTAAAAGAAAATATAAAAAAAATTATAATGTAAATTATAAAAAAAATTAAAATATTTATAATAATTATCATAAAAAATATATAAAAATAAAAATATCAATTTATTAAATTCTTTAATTACAAATTTTAATATATATATATATATATATTACATTTAAAATTAAGAATTGTTTGTAATTTATTAAAAATTATAATTAATATACAAACAAAAAAACAACAAGTAAATAAAATAAAAAATAATATTAAAAAATTATTAAATTTATTCAACTTTAAATTAAAAGAAACAATTAAAAGTTTAGAAGATAAAAATTTTAATTAATTAAAATTTAAAATTTTATATTTAATCAGTAAAAAAATTATATTTATTTTGTTATAATATAAAGAAATTTTTAAAAATATTAATAATAGTTTACAATAATTTATTTGAGATTTAATTAAAATTATAATTTTATATAAAATTGAAGGAAAATAAAAATGAATTGATATTATTAATATAAATAATTTATAAAATTTATTAATTATATTACAAAAATATTTAAATTTTTATTATAAAAGTACAAATTTTAATTAATATATGTATATGTTATTAAAATATAGTATTTTTTTGATTATAAAATATAAATATTTAAAATTATATTCAAATAAAAGAAAATTAATTTATTACGTTTATTATTTAAAAAAAGAATTAAAAGAATTATTTAATATTAATAATAATGATACTAATGATTATTATAATGAATGGTTTACAGAGGAAATGAAAAAAAAAGTTATTGATATAATAAATGATGAAAAAGAAGAAATAATTATTAAATATTTTACAGATAATATTAAAAAAATTTTATATTTACAACAAAAAAAAATAAGAAACATACTGAAAAAAGAAAAAAAACTAATAATGAAAATCAAGAATTAGTGAATTTAGATAATAGAAAAGTTACAAAAAAAAGAAAATAAAATTTTAGCTTTTCGGGAATTGACGGTGTTGTAGAAATTTTTGTTTTAAAAAAAATATTAAAAATTTAATTGACCTTCAAAAAATTTTAAAATAAATGTTTTGGTTTGCACTGTATTTTTTCAAAGTACTTCAAGGAAGTCACCAAGTTATCCTTAAGGCAAATCAATAAAGGCAATTATTTGCAAGCCACACCAACACAGAACAATCCAAATTCTTGAATAAAGTGGAAAAAAATCAAAAAAAAATGATTGCAGATAACAGCCAAGACCATCAATTAAAAAAGAGAAAACCAGAAACTACACTTCACTCTATTGAATCATCTAATACTACAAATAATAACGAAGAACTTGTTTATTTAAAAAATAGAGAACTTGAACAAGAACAATTAATTAATGAATGTATCGATTCTTTTTCTAAACTTTCTGTTCATCAAATACAATCTAATTTATTAAACCACTTATCTTCCCCTAATAGTACAGTTACTGCTACTACTTTAATAGAAGAAGACAAGAAAGTAAAATTAACTGATCAAGAAAAAGAAATAGAAATACAAAAAGAATTGTATAAAATTAATCAATTAAAACGTATGCAATTAGATGAACAAGTAATTTTAAATGTAGGCGGAAAACTATTCTATTCCACTAAAAGAACTTTATTAGGAGAAGGTCATTTAACAAATAGCAACAATAACAACCAAGAAGAAGAAATAATGAAAGACGATAATGAAAAGAAAACAATGAAAGGTCAAAAAGAAAAGAAAAAGAAATCTCCAAATAATTTATTTAAAGTAATGTTCGAATCTGGATTTAAAATTGATACTGAAATTAATGAATTAAATCAATCAATCATTTCCTTTCCAGAAAGTAATCCTGATTATTTTGAATATATTTTAGAACATTTAAGACAAAATGGTAAAGTTAAAAGTTTAGGTATTGAATTAAAAAAGAAGGAAGAATTAGAAGGAATTTTAAAAGAAGCTGAATTCTTTTTATGTGAAAAATTAAGTAAATTTATTTTAGAATTATTAACTAAAATAGAGAAAGAAGAAGAGAAGAATAGATTACCAATAACACCAGGGTTAATGACTGATCAGAATGAAAAGTTAATGACTGACAGTAGTTCTGCTGCTGTTTCTATTAAGAATGAAGAATTGTTAGTAGTTACTGATAAGGATAAAAAAGAAGAAGAAAATGTAGATGAACAATTAAATAATGAATTTAAAAAGTTAAACATTATTGAATATTTAAAGGAAAAGGAGGAAATTATTATTGAAAAGGCAAAACATTTTTTAAGTGAAAAGAAACAACAATCTGAAAGTGAAGAAAAGGAAATTATTGAAAAATCTAAAAAATTAAAAGAAGTATTAAAGAATTACATGTCAAATGTCAATAATAATGAAATGTCAGATAATAATAATGAATTGGAAAATAATAACGATTTCAATTATATTACTATTACAGTTTCAAATGTTGATTTTTCATTACCAATTAAGGTATTTAAAGAAAATTCAGATTTTTTAATTGGAAAATACATTTTATCTGACAATTTTATTTTAAATGAAAATGGTAAAATCTTTATTGACAGAAATCCAAATTTATTTCAATTAATTTATTCTTATTTATTAAATCAAAATTTTAATAATTTCCCAAATTTATCAGAAAATAAAAAGGCACAATTAAAGAATGAAATTAAATTTTATAATTTAAAGAAAATGCTTACTTACTTTGATAAATTTAGATATCCAATTGAATTAATTGGTAAAGAAAATATTAAATTAAAAGAACAAGAAGATAAATTAAGAGAATTATTTGCCAAAGATAGAAGTAATCCTTTATTAGAAGATAAATATTTATTATTAACACCTTTATTTTCAATCTTAAATGAAATTGATGATTGTAATCGTTTTAATATTGATTTTAAAACATGTCCAAAAATATTAGAATTAACAGATAAATTAAAATATCCATTAAAATCAGTTGAACCATTTAAATTAGTTAAAAACTTGAATGTTTTTAAAGAGAATTGGAATGCCTTTACAAAGACTGTATTTCATGAAATGAATTGGAATAATATCTTTGCTGCTGGAGGTGGTGTTTTATCTTGTTGTTTGGAAAGCAAACCAATTGTAATGCCTGCTCCAATGGATTTGAATGAAGAAGGAAAAGAAGAAGAAAATGGAGATAGCGATAGAGAAGAAGATTCAGAAGAAGAGGGATTTGGAGAAGAAGAAGAAAATGTAGAAGAATTAACTGAAGAAGAAGAAGAACGAAAACAATTATTATTAAAAGCTAAACAACAAGAAGAAGAAAATAAATTAAAAAGTTGGGAAGATAGTTTTGGACGTTACAATGATTATTATTTTAGAAATTTACAGCTACAAGCAAATAATAATAACGGTGGAATTACTACAAATACATCAATGGGTGGTTTTCCATTTGGAGGAGGGTTGTTTGGAGCCACACCAACAATGCCTACTATTACTCCATTAGGTTTTCCTACAATGTTGGGTGGTGGTGGTGGTGGTTTCGCGTTTGGAGCTACACCAATAATGCCTACAGGTTTATTTGGTACTGTTCCAACTGGCACTACAAATACATTTGCACCTATTGTTAAAGAATATGTTCCACCACAAAATTATGGTAATTCAGATATTGATTTATTCTTATATGATTTAACAGTAGAACAAGCAGAAGATAAATTAAGATATATTTATCAAACAATTAAAGAAAATTTAAAAAGAATGAATTTAGATGATAATATATTTATTTGTAGAACTAGATATGCTGTCACATTCCACTGTATTGGTATGCCACCAATCCAAGTTGTCACAAGAATTTATAAATCACCTGCTGAAATATTACTTGGTTTTGATATTGATGCTGCCACAATTGGTTTTGATGGTGAAGTTGTATGGTCAGCACCTAGAAATAGAAGAGCATTAGCTCATAGAGTAAATTTAATTGATGTAGACAGACAATCAACAACATATGAATATAGATTATTTAAATATGCAAAAAGAGGATTTGCAGTTAGTGTTCCAGGATTTGAAATGTCAAAAGTTAAAAATCAACATGTTACCTATCCTAGAAAGTATAGAGTTAGACATTTACCAGTATTTGGATTAGCAAAACTTATTGCAATAGATGCAGCATGTGGTTACGCTAGAAAACGTGCTGCAATGTTATTAGGATATGAAGATAGTTGGAAGATAGAAACTAGAGAAATATTTGAAAAGGGTGGTGACAGAAACAAATCAGATTATATGGATTTACACATTAGTAAAATCCATTATTCACCAAAAATTCTTTACGATAGATTTGATAGAAATCGTGGTTTCTTTAAAAATTTAAAAGAAGAAAAGGGTGAATTAAATTGGAAACCATATTTTGTATTTTCACTTAATGATATTGAAACAGTGATTGATGACAGTACTTTACAATCATCTAGATTACCAAATAAGATTGAATGGAAGACAATTGATCCAGGAACTCAAAGAATTGGTAGTTTTAATCCAACTACAAGAAATTTCTATTTAGATGCTTATACAAAATCACCATTCCCTTCAACAACATCTTTATCAAGAAGAAGAGAATATAAATCTTTTTATAGTGCTCAATGGAGTTGGTTAAAAAATCAACGTAATGGAACTTATGAAAATTATTCACCAAAAGAATCAAATATTATTGAAGATGGTTATCGTAAATATATTGAAAGTGTTAATAAGGATGAATTTAGTGAAGTAAATATTAATGATGATTATAAAATTTGTTTTAAGAAAATGTTACAAATTAATAGACATAATACAACTAAAACTAGAAGAATTAATAGACAATATACTAATAATTATCGTCGTGTACATACATTACAACCAATTATTCCTTTCAAAGAAACATCCTTCTACTAAAATAACTCGCAACCACCATTATTTCAGTAGTATTTATTAATTTTTGTAATTAACACAAAAAGATTATTCCATCAAAATAATTTTTCAATAAAAAAAAATGAATCAAACATCATCTAGAACATCTCCCCAACAACAAACAACGACAACTACATTCCGAACAACAGCAACGACACCTACAACAATGACTAATAATCCTTTTTCTACCAATAGTATTACTTTAAATACTACAACTACCACCACCAGTACTGCCACCAATAATAGTACTGTTATTAATACTACCGGTAATAATTCCGATTTAATCATCAATACCACAACTACAACGAATAATAATATCAATAACAATAATAACGTTACAGTCAACGGTAATAATAATTTTGTAACTTCTCCAATTTCTGAGATTTGTGCAATTCAACAATTTTTTGAAAATTTAGGAGAATTACAATTTTCGATATGTTTACAACAATTACAAAAAAAGAGTCAACAATTAAAAAATTTACAAAAAAATTTTACACAAAATTCACAAGAAGAAATTTTACAAAATTTACAAAAATTAATTAATTGTGAAATGTTATATTTTGATGCAAATTTTTCACCAAATGAAAAACAAGATTTACATTCTTTATATTCCTTATTAGGAAGTAATTTACAAATTTTAGCAATGAATGCTCCTTATGAGTTTACAATGGATATTCAATCTATAAATAATAAAGATTACAATAATAAAATTATAAATTTACAAAATTCTGAAGATTTTTTAAATTTTAATGGAATGGATTATTTTGAATCTAATTTTGGAAATTCTAATAATGGAACTTTACAAAATAGTGATTATATTTTATATAAAAGTTTACAAAATAATAATTTACAAAATATTACAATAATTGATCAAGAATTTATTTTAAGTAAACAATTAATTAAAGAAATTAGAATTTTATTACAATTACGTTTAGAAATTATTGCTTTTTATAGAATGGTTTCTAGATATAGTAATAAATCAATTCCGAAAATAGAAAATTATTTAAGAATTATAAATATTTTAAAAAGTAAATATATAAATAGAATTACACATAATTTTTTAAAAAAAATAATTTTAAATTTAAATTTAGAATTAAATACTTTAATGTCAATATTTCAATTAGAAATTGATATTTCTAATTTTAATTATAAAGAATCTATATTTAGTATGTGGAAAGTTAAAAGTTTATTTAAAGAATGGAATGGATTATTTTTTTGTAATAAAATTAATACACAACACGTGATAAATAATACACGTGACAATAACGTGACGTCATCAAGCGTTGTAAACAATAATAACTTGTTGTTGTCAACAATGAATGTCAATCATCCATTATATCAATCAGAAAAAATTCATAATAATAATTTAATAAATAATAATTTTGAAAATAATACTTTACAAAATAATAATTCACCAAATTTACAAAATAATTCTTTAAATAGAACAAATTTATATAAATGGATGCAAATGTTATATAATTTAAGTTGTTCAAAATTTAATTTTATTTTTTACACAATTATACAACAACAACAAAATAAATTAACAAATGTTTACAATAGTCACAAACCATTACCAACAGCATCACATTTATTATCACAACAAAATAAACAACAAGAACTATCAGTTGACTATTTACAATGGATTAAAAACTTTACAGATTCTGTAGCGTCACATTTAATTACAGTTTGTTTAGTTTTAAATAATGAAAATGGTGAACATTTATTTACGGAATCTCCAAATTTAGATATTTTAGGATATCAATTACCAAATAAAGAAAATCCAATAGAAAAACCATCTGGAATAAAATGTTATCCATGTATATTTCATTATCCTACAACAATTGTTGTAAATAATACAACAACCACAAATAATACAACAACAAATACACAACAACAAGGATTACAACAAAGTTTACAACAAATTACAAAATTAGATTTAATGTATACTTATTGGCCAAATTTATTATCTTTAATAATGGAAAATGAATCACAATTAGAAATGATGGAAGAACCATTTTATTTTAATGATAATTTTACAAATATTAATTACTATATTTGTAATATAAGTTTAAAAATCTATTTAGTTACAATAATTAAAAAATCAATACAAAAAGATCATTTATCAACAATTTCATTTATGTCACAAATGAATAATTTTTTAAGAAATAAGAAATTATTCCAATATCTAACATCTGTATTACCAATTATGGGAAATGTTGTCGGAAATAATGTTGTTGGATCAGGAAGTGTAAGTGGAATGAATTCTAATAATGTTGTTGGTATGGTTGGTGGTAGTAATGATATGAAAGAGGCAAAGTTTTCTTTCTTTAGAAAAAAGAAATAAAGTTTTCATTTTTGAAATTACAATAGTATTTATGATGGAGATACAAAATATAAAAAAACTGTAAGTTTTGGGAAAATGTTTTTTTAATAGTTCTCTATTAGTTAAAGCGAATTCCCAACAACCTAATTCCAATGCACAAGGTTGATATTACGTTCAAAACCGTTATTTGTTGTTGTTTAAAACTTTCACACTTTTTTTTAGTAGTTCTCTGTTAGTTAAAGTTAATTTTCAATGGAAATTCATTGCTTGTTGATTGTTATAAATTTGTGGTTGTAAACTTTCACATGCCAGTCATCAAAAAAAATGAAAAAAAGAGAAACAGCAACCACAAACTCCACAAAGAAAATTAAACAAAACCGTAAACCAACTGCCACTACTAAAACCAGTCACGCAACCGTCAATAAATTAAATAATAAAAAGAATAACAATACAACAACACTACCACCACAATTATCACAACTAAAAAAACTTAATAGTTTAAAAATAAATAATTTACACAAAAAAAGTAAAACTTTACATTACAATAAAATTTCAGATTTTCAATTTTTAGAAAATATTGAAATTAAAAGTTTAATTGGAGTAAATAATAATTTAAATAATTTATTAAATTTAAAAATTGAAAATGAAAATTTTATAAATAAAAATCTTTTACAATTATTTTTAAATAAAAAATTAAAATATATGGATGTAGATGATTTTATTACAAAAATTACAACAATTACACATGAAAAAATTAGTAATGATTATGGTTGGGGAAATATTGTAAATTATGATCAAAATAGAATTATAAATCCACAAATAATTATTTTAACAAATAAGGGAAAATTATTTACTTTTGGAAATAATATTTATCAACCAAATAAAAATTTAAATAATAATGTTTTAAATAATTATAGAGTTTTTAATAATAATTACAATAATAATTTAAATAATATTAATTTACCAATTACTCCTTTAGATTTATTTTTAGGAAATAAAAAAATTACGGAAAAAATTATTGATATTATAAGTGGAATAAGTCATTGTATTATTTTAACCGAAAATGGAAATATTTATAAATTAATTGCAAAAAAATCACAATCAACTTGTTCGTTATATTTAAAAAATATTTTAAATGTTAAAAAAATTGTTTGTGGTATAAACTTTACAATAATTTTAACAAATGATAATAACGTTTATTATGATGAACATAAAGTTTATGATCCCCCTTTTGGTAATTTAGAAAAAAATAATGATGAATTAATTGATGTGACATGTGGCGCACATCACGTTTTATTTTTAACTAAAAAAGGTAAACTTTTTAGATTTCTTTCAAATAAAAATGGTCAATCAGGTTCTGATTTAGTTGAATATTTTTATAAAATAAATGAATGGCCAAGAGAACAATTCCCTTTTTTAGAAAAAATTATACAAACTGCATGTGGTTATAATCATACAATGTTATTAACTGAAAGAGGAAGAGTTTTCGTTTGTGGCGGGAATGAAAATGGTCAACTTGGTATTGGTATAAAGTGTATTTCAAAATATGAATTAACGTTAGTTTCTAATTTTAAAAAAATTAATTTTACCACAAATAATTTTTATCATGCCACTACTTTAAATGGAAATGAAAAAATCATTGGAATTTATGCAAATTTTGATCAATCTATTTTTGTAACAAATTTTGGAAATATTTTTGGTTGCGGTAAAAAATTAAATAATTACAATAATAATAATTACAATGATGATAAAAAAGAAGAAGAATTTATAATGAATGAACCAACACAATGGAATATAAGTGCATATAGACCTGATTCATCAATTTATTTATTTATTTATAGTTTTGCTAATTTAATAATTATTTTAACGAGACAAAAAATTGATAATTTATTTATTTTAGAAAATTTTAAAAAACGATTAATTGATTCAAAATTAAATGATATTACAATTTTTATTTAATTTTTTTTTTACAATTTATTATTATTTACAATTTACAACCATTATTAATTTACATTACTAAATAATTTTTAAAATTCAATTTTGTATTTATTTTATATTTAATTTTAAAATTTACACGAACGAACAGACACTAATTTTCATTTATGGAAATTTCCAAAACTATCCAACAAGCCAAAAAAACTTGAAAAAAACCTCCAAAAAAAATCTACGAAAAAAAAATGTCCCAACAACAACAGCATTCCTGTCGTCCCTTTCATTCTTTTCATCATTTTCTTTATCACTCTCTTTATCATTTTAATAATAATAGTAATGGCAATAATAATAATAATCGTTTACAATTTAAACATAACAAATATTTAAATCTTTTTATTAATTTTATTTTATTCTTTTTTATTTTTTATTTATTTCAATATCATCTTAATATGTATATTAATAACAATTACAACAATTACAATAATAACAATTTTGTAAATAATTATTTCTTTATTAAATGTTCAAGTGTATTACCAAGTTTTTCCATTCAATCATGTGAACAAATAAATGATCCAAATTGTCAACCTAAAATGTATATTTCAATAACTTTAAATGAAGGTACAACTCCAATAATTTCTTATAAATCAACATCAAATATTCCAATTATAGATAATTTAGGTAGAAAGTGGCTTTTAAATGAACCAATTTCAATTGAAATTATAAGATCTGATATTTTAATTGGTTATGAATTAAATTATAAAGGTTTAATTAAAAATGGTTATGAAACTTTTACAAAAATAAATTATAATTGTTATTCATCAAATTTAAATTATAAAATTTGTTGTAAAAAATCAGATAATGAATTTATTTTAAGAGAATTACAATTTAATACAACAAATTATCATTATTATGATATTATTACAACAACAGGTGAATATACAATTAAAATTATAATTTCACAAAAAGATAAATCACAAACTTTAATTTTAAATCAATCAGAAAAATCAAAATCAACTGCTGGAATAATTGCTACCATTTCTGGAGATATTTTTGATATTTCTAATTATGTAAATTTTTTAAATGAATATTTAATTATTCCAAAAGAAACCATTGTAAATTCTGATGATAGTTCTATTGTAAATAATAATGAAAATATTTTTGAAGGATTTTTAACTGAAAAATCTTATTTTGGAAATCAAGTAAATCAATTTGGTATTACAAAACAAAATTATTTTAGTTTTACAAAATGTGATGATAAATTAGGTTTGTCAACTTTTGTAAAATCTTCAACAAATCCATATGATCAATTTGATAAATTTAGAAAGATTAAAATCTCAAATGTTTTACAAAATTGTGAATATGTTCCAAATTTGGAAACTTCACCAACAAATTTAATTACAAATTTAAAAAGAAATTATAAATGTCAAAAATCAATTACAACTTTAATGACATTACAAATCCCAACGACAGGTGAAGGATTTCAAATTAAAAAACTTTTTGGTACACCTGTCATTACAAAATCTGGAACGTTTGACATTTCTAAAAATGATAATTATTTAATTTTTTATTTAGATATTTTTAATAATGCTGATACTTCAGGAAATTATGAAGTGTCACCAACTTCTTGTTGTATAAATTCTTTAAATGTGACAAATATTGTAAACAACAACGTTGTAAACGATAATGATTGTGACAGTGTTAAAATGAATCAATCAGTTGAAAAAAATATTGACGCTTATCAAACCAATAGATTTTTATTTCAAATTTTATTACAAAGAATAATTAACAAAAAAGGAACTTGTACTTTTCAAATTAAACAATATGGAAATGTTGATTTAACACATTCCATCACTTTTCAAGTAATGTCAAGTGACATTAATAACGACAATTCAAATAATAATAACTCACCAATCATAAATTACAATAATTTTTGTTTACCACCTTTTAATAAAAAAATATTAAATTTAAAAGGTGAGATTGAGTGTATAACAGAATGTCAAACAAATGATATGATTTATGATGAATTACAATTATTTTGTAAACCTGTAAATTGTAAATTAAAATATAATAATTTAAAAAATTATTTTAATTTTAATACTTTACAATGTGAAAAAGTTGTAACTTGTAATGAATGGAAGGAAAATTATGATGAAGAAAATAATAAATGTAAAATTAAAGATATATTTAATAATACAATTTTAGAAAATGAAGAAAAAATTAAAAGTTTACAATTTTATAGTGAAAATGATTTTTTAAATAATTTTGTAAATAATTATTTTAAATGCGGAGAATATGGTGTTTTAGATAAATATAAATTAAAATGTATTTGTAAAGATTATTATTTTACAAATTATGATATTACAACAAATTTATACAACAAAAATAATACCGTTGTAATGTCAAGATTAGCACAAAATATTGATTTGTCAACTTTAAAGTTTTGTAATGAATATATTTTAAAATTAGAAAAAGCACCAAGTAAATTTATTTATGAAAATGATTTTTTACAAAATTTATATGAATTACCTGATTGGGCACAAATTATAATTATAATTACAATATTTTTTACAATATTTTTTATAATATTTTTATTTTCAATTATAATTATTTGTTGTGGAATAAAAAAAATAAATATGGAAAAGGAAGCAAATAAAAGAAAATATGGAACTTTACAAAAAAAATCTTTATTTAAATTTTTAAAAGATATTATTGTAAAGGGTGAATTTAAAAAAATGGAATATAAAATAAGTGACGAAATTTTACAAAAATTACAACAAGAAAAAATTGAAAAAAAGAAATGGAAAAAGAAGAGAAAAAAACAAAAATTATCTGCAAGTGAATTTGAATATTTAATTTCAAAAGCTTATCAATTAACAGAAGAAATGAATAATAATATTGATCAATTAATTGAAGAACCAATTAGAGAAAAGATTGAATATGAACAAGAATGGATTAATCATATTATTGATAAGAAGGAGTCATCTAGTTCTTCTTCTTCTGAGGGCGAAGGCAGTGGTGAGGGCAGTGAGGTAAGAAGTGAGAAAGTAAAGAAAAAGAAGAAGAAAAGTAAAAAGAAGAGTAAAAAGGAAAGAAAGAAAAATAAAGAGGAAGACAGTAGTGAAGAGGATGATGAGGTCTCCTCATCTAATGATGAAAGTAGTGATAGTGATGATTCAGACTCTGATTAAAAAAGCATCTTAATTTTCCCTTACTGAGCTGGTCAACTATAGTTTATGGGTATTTACAACACGAACCCTAAATTTTACAAAATAATATTTATTCATCCAATTCATACATTTCCAACCAAAAACTACAAACATAAATTACAATAACACCAATAAAATTTGAAATTAAAACTTTTATCCAATTTTTACCTAAATAATTATAACTTGTAGGTATTAATTCAGAAAAACAAATATATGACATTACACCACCACATGCACCTAATAAATAATAAACAAAATAAACTGGAACTAATTCAAAATATAAAATAATACCAAATAATAAAGCACCTAATGGTTCACATAATCCAGATAATAAAGCATATTTTAATGATTGATATTTTGATCCAGTTGCTGCATAAACTGTTATGGAAACTACAAATCCCTATTTTTAAGTATTTAATTTTATATAATTTAATTTTTATAAGTTATTTAAATATAATTTAAAGAAAAAACTTACTTCTGGAATGTTATGCATGCCTATTGCTAAGGCCATCATTAAACCTAATTTATATTGCATTAATGTACTTAAATAAACAGCCATTCCCTAAAATAATTTAAAATTGTACAATTCAATTTGATTCATTAACATATATTGTAAAAGGTTGTATCATATTTTGTAAATCCACATACAATATTTCATAAATAAATTTTTTGTCACAAATTAAATTTTTTTTGTAAAAAATTAATTACCTCTGGTAAATTATGTAAAGATAATCCAATCGTTACAATTATAGCAGTAACCAACAAACGTCGTTTATTGACAGCACTACTCGTACCACCACCAACAACACTCTTCCTTTCTTCAACAGAAGAATTAACAGAAGAAGTAGAAGATGACGAAGTTGCATTAAGGCTAGCTTGTTCCAAAATAAATTCATCCGTTAATACATAATGAGTTAATAAATGAAATAATAAACAACCAATAAGAAAAGAAGAAAATGTAGAAAAATAACCAATTTCTTCATAAGTTTCTGGAACTAAATGAAATAAAGAAACAAATAACATTACACCGGACGCAAAACCTGTCATTATACCAATTTTATTATCTGAAGGTTTACCTATTAAAATAACAACAAATCCACCAATAAAAGTACTAAATCCTGCAATTAAACTTAAAATTAATGCGGCTTGATGATGAAGATACATTTTTTTAATTGATGCTAGTTGTTGATCTATAAGAGCTTAATAGGATCTTATTTCATAATTATTTTTTTTTAATTTGAAATTACTTTTTAGTTTCTTCTTTTAATAATGTTATGGGCCATCATCTTCTTTGTCTATCGGAAGAGATGTGATTTAAATTGCATTATAATCATAGCAATCCTCAGAACGCGTAATTTCTTTTTCTTAACGGCGATTGTTGTTTGGCCAAAACTCCACCCCACGTAATGCAGCCCTAAAAAAATTAAACGGAGCACTTTCTAAAGTCGAAAAGTAATTAATAAATTGTAGAAGAAGCAACGACTATTGTGTTAATTAATTGGCTAATCTAACTGCTAATATTATAATAATAGAAACATCATCTGTAACCAAGAAATAATCAAATATTCCTAAAATCAAATTTCCATTTAACGGAACAAGAACTTGTTCTTTTTCAACAGAAATTTTTTTTTATTTTTAAAAAAAAAGCGCTTCTTCTTAACGACATCATCTTCCTATTGGAACAAAAAATCGGAGGCTTTTTTCAAAAAATCATCATCATCTTAACAGCAAGCCTAAAGCCTAGATCAACAACAACAAGCCTAACTTTTTCCAGTAAACGAATCTTTAACAATCTTTTAACAACAAATTAAATAACTAAATTAAATAAAAAAAATGGGACATTGTTGCAGTAAAGAACCTAATTATAACCGTAAAATCAAATTAATTTATAAAAACGCAAATGAACATGGTGAAACAAATAAAAATTTATTATCTGGTTTAGTTTTAAGTGCAGTTTCATATTTAGATCAATTACCTAATATTGGTAATAATATTGAAAATAGAATTAAAAATGATTTTATAAAAGGAAATGAATTGTAAGTTTTAATCATTTAATTTAATATTAATTTAATTTATTTAATTATTTAATTTTAACAAGTAATGTATGTGTTGGTTGTGATATTTTTGAAGAATTAATTCAAACAAGAATGGAATTAAAATATATAATTACAAATATAGATAATACAATAAATTTATTAATTGAAAGGGGAAATACAAAATTAAAACAAAAAGCAATTTTATTATTAACAAAAACAATTGAATATTCAAATTTAGAAACTTTAAGATTATTTAAGAAATATGAAGATAAATTAATTGAATTTACAAAATTAGAAAATGATTTAAAAATTTATTCTTTAAATGCAATAATTAAAATTATTCCAAAAATGGAAAATATTGGTTTTGTTAGAGTTATACCAATTTGTTTAGAAAATATTTTTAAATCATTTAGTTTATTACAATCTGATTTACAATGTAATTTACAAATTGTAACAAATTTTAAAAATAATTCTAAAAATAGTGAAAATGAAATTGTTTCTCCATTTGGAATTTTAAGAAGTGAAATTTTAGGAATTAGTTTACAATTGCAAAATAAAACAACAAAAGAAATGGAAGAATATTTAAATAGTGTTAATATTAATGAATTATTTAAATCTTTACAAAATAATACCCAAAATAATACACAAAATACACAAATAAAAGATGACAATATTAAATACTTTACAATAGAATGTTTGTCAACTTTAATTAGACAAACAAATGATGTTACAATAAGACACGTAATGAAACCAATTTTAGAATTTTTTGATTTTGAAAATCGTTGGTTTTGTAAATTTGAATTTTTAAAAATAATTTTAAAACTTTTAATTTTAAATCAAAATAATTTTGTAATGATTATTTCAATGTTAATTCAACATTTAGATGAAATTGAAAATATTTTACAAAATAATACACAAAATACACAACAAAATAATTTACAAAATAATTTATTAAATGAAAGTAATTTACAACAAGATGAAAATAATTTAAAAAATAATATTAAATTATCTAAAATTGGTATTGTTCAAGGAATTTATTTTATTTTTAATTTTTATTTTAATTCTTTACAAAAAAGTAATAAAAACAATCAATTACAATTTTCAACAAGAATTTTTGAAATTTTTGGTCAACTTGTTGGAATTTTACGTAAAGAATTTCCAACTATAGAATTAAGAAATTCTTTACAAAATAATTTAAATCCTTTACAACAACAAACTTTACAAAATAATCTAAAAGAAATTTCTGAAAAATTAATTTTACAAAAATATAATGATTATTTACAAAAAGATATTTTAGTAATTTCTATTTTTGATTGTATTAAAATCATTTCTATAAAAGGAAAAGTAGGACAACAAAATATTTCTTTAATTGAAGTTATTTTACAATTAATTAAAAATGTTGAATTTGAACTTCCAAATCATTTAATTTTAGAAAAAAGTTTACAAAATTATTTATTATTAGATTGTTTACAAATTATTACAACAATTGGTGCTTTTTCAACTGGAACTAATAATTCTTTACAAAGTAATTCTTTACAAAATAATAATGTTCCAAATATAGAAGTTATGGAAGTAAATTATCCAAATGGTATAATTTCTAATTTTGTAAACGAATTATTAAATACAATTAAAAATATGAATAATAATAATTTACAAAAAATTTCACGTTTAAAATTTTTACAAATTTTATATTCTTTATTAGAAAATAAAAAAAATTATAATAAATACATTAAATTAGGAAATTTAACAGAAAGTGAAAATTTACAAAATTTAATTAAATTAAATATAAATATAAATTTAAAAAATAAATTATTTTATTCAACATTTTATAAATTATTACAAAATAATTTTATTGAAATTGAACATTTAATTATAATTTATTTTATTTTACAAAAATGTTTAAAAATTTATAAAAACAAAGAATTAGAAAATTCAATTTCATTTTTATTTAAATTACAAAATGATGTAATGATTGTTGACAGTAATAATGATATGACATCTGCAACTACATCACCATCTTTAATTAATGACAATACTTCATCTACTCCTACAACCACAGCTACAGTCACAGGTACAGCCACAACCACAGATATGCCCACAAGTGTAGTTGCTGTTGGTAATGATAAAATTAAAATGAAATTATTTTGTAATTTTTTAGTTTTATTTTATTTTTTATTTATTAGTAAATTTTATAATAATTTAACTTTACAAAATTATATTTTAAAAATATTTAATGAAAATTTTGAAAAAATTACAAATGAAGAAATTTTACATTTATTTGAAAAATCAAATCAACATTTAATTACAACAGGTTTACAACGTGAATATTTATTATTTAAATTATTTCAAAATTTATTAAAATTTAATAAAAATTTAAAATTAGAAATTTCACAAGAAAAAATTATTGAAATTTTTTGTAATATTGAAATTTTAAAAGAAACTTTTGGTGATGAAAACGGTATTACAAAAATGTTACAAAAGAATTTTGATATTTCTTTACAACAAAAGTCACACTTTTTACAAAGAGAAGATGATAGATTGCCATTTGATGAATTATTTCAAAATGATAATTTTATTTTAGAAAATAATAAAGATATTACAAATATGGAAAGAGGTGAATATTTATTATTAAAAAATATTAATTTACAACAAAATCCTGCTTTACAACAAATTACAACACCTAAATTATTAACTAGAGATGCAGTTAAAGAACAAACTTTAAAATTTGATATTAAAAATTTAAATGATGATTTAATCTTAAAAAGTGAACAAAAATTAAATTATTTAAATACAATGTTAGATCAAATACCAAATTATAATAACAATAATACTACAACAAATACAGATGATGAAAGTAGTTTAGGAGAAGAAGAAGAATTAGATTTGGAAGTGGAAGAGGCATTTAGAGAAGAACCAATTAAATTATTTTTATTTGATACTCCACAATTAATTGTTTAAAATTATAAATAAATTCTAATTTAAATAAATTATTTGTCCAGTCTTTAATTATTTGACATAATTGCCACTAGATATATTTCAACGCCATGATTTTAAAAACAAATAAAAATCTACAGCACTACAGGTTCCCGAGAAGTCTCCCATCTCAGTACTAATGTAGCCCTACTGTGCTTAACTTCTCAAATCGGACGGGATGAGGTGCTTTCACAGTGGTATGGCCGTAGATGTTGGTGAATAGTTTTTCAAAAATTTAAAAACATCCAGATGTCCTAATAACGACTATCTGTTGCATTTAAATGGCGAAATAAAAAATATGAAGATAAAAATAATATTAATTGAAATTTATCATAATTATTTTACCTTAATGGTTCACAAGTAAATGAATTATTAATTAATTTTGAAATTATTTTTAAAGATTATTTTGATGAATGTGAAATATTAAAATAATCAGATTATTATTTTTTAATTATATAATTCCAAATAAAGAAGAATATAAAGAAAATAATGAAATTAAAATAAAATTAGAATTTTATTGTAAATAATTAGGAAAGTTATTAAAATATAGATATAGATCAAGTAAATTTAATTATTACATACACATATTAATATATCATTTATTTGATGTAATTTATAAATATAAAAATATTAATCAGTTTTTTAATAAAAAAATGAAAATATTTATTTTTTTATATTTATAGGACTAAAAAAGTTAATTATAAATAGTAATTATATTTATAAAAATAAAATAAAACAACTTTTTTAATATTTATCAAATGAATATAGTTTAAATTGGTTAAGAAAATTAAAAAAAGAAGAAAGTAATTATAATTTAATTTTTGAAGACAATATTTATTAAATAATTTACAAAATAATATTAATTGAGAAAATAATTTTTTTTAATTTATTAAAAAAATTAAAATATTTATAATTCAATCATTATAAACAAGTAATTTAGATAAAATTATTTAAAATTATATATTTTAAATTTTTTTTTTAAAATTTTTTAAAATTTTTTATTTATTTATATTTACAATTTTTAAATATTTATTTTATTTTATATAATTTTTATTTTTAATTTTTATTTTAAAAAATTAAATTTTTATTTTTATTTTTAAATTTTTTATTTTATTTTTTATTATAAATATTTTAAAATTAATTTTTTAATAATTTAAATTATTATTTTTTTATTTATTAATAATAATTTTTTTATTTAATATAATTTTTTTTGTTTATTTATAATTATATAAAAATAATGTATTTTAATTTATAAGGATTATTTATTTTAAAATGTTTATATTTTTATTTTTTTAAAAAAATTATTAAATAATAATTATAAAACAAATATTTATTATTTTAAAATATAAAATTATAATTTTATTAAGCACTATCATTTTAAATATTATTTTTACAATATTATGTAACTTATTTATAATATATAAATACTCTATTATTACTTTTATTAACAAAAATAACTAATTTAACATATATTGAACGAATGATTTTTATTAAAATTTATATTGTTAATTCTGTAATTTTTAATAAATCAGTTAAAAATTTAATTCTAAAATAAGGCATTACAGTTTTAAAATAATAAAAATTTTAAATTTCTTTTATTTTATTTCTATTTTTTTTATAATAATTTTTTTTCTAAAATAGACAATCTTAATTTATAAATAATATATAACTAAATTAAATAAACAAAATTCTAAATTTAATCATAATCTATATTTATTAAATTATGGTTATAAATGATTATTAAGAATAATTATTGAAATTTTTTTAAATTTTTGTAATCTTTTATATTTATAATATTTTTTCATTAATAACATATCATAAGAAGATATTAAAAGGTAAAAGAGAAGGTTATTTTATTTATTATTGATTTTATAAATTAATATAATTAGTTAAAACTTTAATTAAAGAAAAATGAGGCTTTTTTGTAATAAATTTAATAGTTTTTGACTTTAATTTATTTTTTTTATTATTTCTTTATTGACTTCTTTATTGGAATAGTTTATGGTTTTTTTTTTGATATTTTTGAGTTTTATAAATTTTATAATGAATTTAAATTTTTTTATGGTTTAGGGTGTATTAAAATATAAAAATTTAAAAAAATAGTAAAAATAAAAATTTGTTATAAAAAGTTAAAATAGAGTTTTATAAAATAAAAATAAAAATAAACAACATAATTACAAATAAATCTATATCTAATCAAAGTTTAATAACTTAATATAATTTGAATGAAAATATTATATATTATTAAAAAAAAATAATTTAATTTAAATTTCAAAAATAAAAAATAAAATAATAAATAATATTTTAAATATAAGAATAAAATAAGATATTTTATAAAATATATTTTTATTAATCATATTAATCTTTTTTTTATATTTTTTTTTTCTAATTTTTAAACTATTCTAATGACTTACAATATTTATTATTTTATTTTTACTATTAAAAATATTTAAAATCTATAATTACAAATATAAAAAACCATTTTACAAACATAAATATAAATTTATTAAATAAAATATTTATTTCTACTTTTAATATATTAAAATCATATATATTTACTTTTTAAATATTTTAAAATAAGATTAAATATTATAATAAAAATTATATAATTTTTGGACTTTGTTAAAGATTATATTGAGTATTAATATTTAGTATAAAATAATTATTTTTTAATTAATAATAAAAATATTTATAAAAATTAGACATTTTTAAAAGATTTTATGATTTTTTAAAATAAATAAAAATTAAATTAATTTTTTTTTTAAAATATAACCTTAAATTAAATTTTTATAAATATATATATTTCATATAATTAAAACTAAAATATACAAAATTTATAATTTTAAATAAATATTTTATTTATTTTTTTAATCTAAGAATATATTTTTACTATTATTCATAATATAGTAATAAATTATTATAATTATTATATTTATTACTTCAAAAATAAATTAAGAAGAGAAATGAATAAATTAAATAAAAGTTTATAATTAACTATTTATTAAATATTACAAACTCAATAAAGTTTCTTTTTTATTGACTTATTTTTTTTAATAAAACTTTTTAATAATCTTATTAATTATTTTGTATTATTTAAAATTTCTTTTACTCTTTACTTTATTAATGAATAAAAAATTAAAACATTTTAAATAATTTTAATAGTTTTTTTTTATTCTTTTTCATTTATTACACTAATTAGTACAAACCAAACTGTATACTTACTTTAAAAGGTAACAGTTTATTTTTTGTTTGTTAAAAATTCCACTTTTCCAAAGGAAAAGTGCTTTTTATAGTAGATTAACAAAAGTATGTTAGAATTCGTGTGGAAACTTGATCGGCGTCTGTATGGAAAAGTTTTTGTAAAAATTACTAGAAAAATGGTCAAAAAGGTATTAAT
>CADWAF010000594.1:0-18179 GCA_902984215.1 Willaertia magna
TTTTTTAATTACAACTTTTATGTTATTTGTTTTGTAAGAAAATTAAGTTTTGTAAAGTTTGTAAGTTGAAAGTTGACAACATTTGTACTTTTAAATGTAAAGTCTTTTTTAATTTCGCACTTTCCATTTATATTGTTATTAAAATTATTCAAAATGACGCACCTGTGCAAACAGGTGCGCTTTTAGATAGTAAGTTGAACCTAGGCTTGTTTTTTCCGACGCTTATTGTTTTGCTATGTTGGAAATGAACAGATCTTTTAATGACATTTGATTTTTTTTCAAAAATTTCAAAAATAAAATAATAAATGGGACAAGGAGGATTGCCAAGTAAAATTTCTCAACATCAAGCCCAATCGGATTTAGATGTTTTTCAACAACATTCAGATGAAGCCGGTAAACAAGTAGTAATTCAAAAACTACAAACTCTTTATGGAGATAAATTAATGGGAGATAGTTTAGAACGTTTTGCAACTATTCTTTCAAATAAAGAAAAATTAAAAGAAGTTTATTTACATACAGATTTTGAGAAGGCTAAAGAACTACATAGATCTATAAGAGATTTAAATCTAACAAAACCTACAGAGTTACAGAAGGCTACTATGAAGTATTCTTCTGTTTCAGCCTCCCCACTCATCCCTTCCGAATTGATGTCATCTACCCCTCCTAGTGCTGGCACTAGTAACGGAACAATGTCTACTACAACAACAAGAAAAAGTAGAAGCGCAAGTACGAATAGTAATAGTTTACTAAACGCTACCCTAATAGGTGAAGGTGATAACATTAACAATAACCCTTCCCTAAATATTGAAGCTACAGAAGAAGAAGATGAAGATACAGGTTCCGAATTAGATAACGTTCCAGTAACAAATCCATATACTCAATTAGATGATAATAAGATAAGAATTAAATTAATTGTTGCGGAAACAAGTAAGAATGCATTTGAAAAGAATATGAAACGTATGATTTCACCTTTTGTTGATATGGAAAAGAGAAAAGCACCTTTTGGTTTCTTTCACATTGCATTAAGTGTTGGTTGTTGGAAAATTGAATGGTAAGTAATAGATTACTTTCAAGCCTTTTTGACAATTATTCATCTTATCTATCGTTAAACCAATTATCTAACTCTATTATTAACTATTTCAATTAATTATTAATTATTTCAAACATTTTCTCTTATTGATTGTCAATGATTTGATTGATTGATTGATTGTTTTTACATTTCATACAATAATCTATATGAAACAATAATAAAAACAATAACAATATATAATAATAACAATAATATATAACAATAGGAATAATTCAAGTTTATGTATACCCCGAACAGTTACCGGAAATTACAGTTTAATTTGTGCAGATATTGAATCCATAGCAAGTGTAGATGAATTAGAATTCGTTAGAGATAAATTAGCAGAAATTATCGTTAAATGGAATACAAAAGTATATTATAAACAACAAAATGGTAATCCAGATAATGGTTTCGGTAATTGTCAACAATTTATAGATGATATCTTACAAAGTTTAGGTATAGCTGAATCTTTTTCTCTATTTCCACCTCCTTTAGCGAATTATATTAAAACGTTAAGAGAGAATGGTTATGGAGAAATGGAATTTAGTTTAAGTGAAGGTTTTAAGGCTACTTTCTTTACTCCGAATAATCCTTTCGCAGAAAAGTATGCTAAGAAACAAAGTATTATATTTCATTCTCATAAAGAATTAGATGAATTCGCTAAATATTTATTTGCAATTGATACTGATTTTCAATTAAATTATAAGTATGAATATTATTTATTGAAGGCTTATGATAGAGCTTTTTGGATGAGACATTTGAAGGGAGGTGCTTCGGGTGAAGATAAAGATAAAGAAAAGTATGAACCTTTAGAAGGGGATGATGGTACTTTACAGTGTGTGTTTGGTGATCCAACGGTTAATTCTTTCTTAGCTTTTAATTTAGGTAAAAAGAAAAACTAGATTTTGTATTTTTATAACGATTTGTAATTTTATAATAATAGTTTACAATAATAGTTTACAATGGTATTTATAATACTTTACAATATTTTTTTTACTATTATTTTATTAATTTATAAGTAATAACATATTCTGGATAAATTTGATCAGAATTATAAACAATATATTCTCTAAATCTAGTTTCAGATTTTACCCCATCAAACTCCTCAGAAGGTGCAATTACGGAATCTTTTCCTTCCGGTGGTTCCGTAATATTTCTTAAAGATTTTGTTGCAATATAACTTTCCCCTAATAAAACTCTACAAACAAACATTTTCTTTTCACATTCAAAACATGTTGAACTATTATGCTTTTCACATTTAGCGTATTGATTTGATTTTGAAGAATCACATGCAAAATAAACACCAACCCCTTTTTAATTTACAAAATATTTTAATTATTTTATCAAATAAATATTATTTACAATGTTAAAAAAATTTTAAATAAGGTTAAAATAATTATTAAAATAAAACAACTTACCAAACATATTTTCAATTTTTGATTTTTTTGGATCTAATCCCTTCTTAATAATTTCATTTTCTAATTGAGCTGAACATCCATGAAATAAATGTACTTCATTAATTTCTTTTTGTTCTTCTCTCCATTCTTGTGCTAAAAAATATAATTTATGATATAAACGACGTTGTTCAATTCTATAAATAGATTTAATTTCATATTTTGTAAATAAATTATTTTTAGAAGAATGATTTCTTATCGTTTCATTCATTCGTTTTTCAATTTTTAAAAATTCTTCACAATTCTTGTCAAGTGGAATTTTAATGAAATTGTCAATAAGAGACCAATGTTTTGGGTATAATATTGGTATTTCAATAACGTTATCTTTATAATCAAGTTCTATAATTGGATAATGATGTTCTTCATGAAATATTTTTATTTCTTGTTGTTGTTTTAATTGTAAATTCTGTTGTTGTTGTTGTTGTGTATTTAATACATTATTAATGATTGATGGCATCATCATTTGATTATTGACAACATTACCAATCATTGGAATTTCTTGTGCCGGCATCACTGTATTATTATCATTGTAATTTAATTGTTGTTGTTGTTGTGATAAATCAGAAGCCAATAATTGAATAATATCTTCTTCTGGCATTCCAGATTCCTCTAAAAATTTATAATAATCATTAAATGTATTTTGGTCCATTTCTATTTTTTTTAATTTTTAAAATAATAATTTGACTTCTGACCGTTTTAATTTGAATTTTTAGAATTCAAATTTATTATTAATGATTACATTAATGATTACCTCAACAACATTATTTTACATGAATATCATTTTCATCATTACAATTACCATCGTTACCATTTTCATCATTACAATTACTATCATTACCATTTTCATCATCCTTAAATAACGGTTGATCCATTAAAATTGTTTTAATCATCTCAAAAAACTTTTCTTTATCCATATCATCAGAACAATTTATTGGAATAACATTTTTATTCATTTCATCATTATTCATTTCTTCTTCTTCTTCTTTACTAGTTGCATAACGAATTATTCCTTCTTTTGGACTTTCCGTTTCAACAATGACATTGGCTTTTACGATTTTAAAGTTATTTGGTTTTAATAAAAATGTACTTGTTGCCGTATCATACGTTACACTTTCTGCCGTTAATTTATTTACAATTTTTCTTTGAAATTTTGTAAAGTCTGATATCTTTTCATTTAAATTATTATTTAAATTATTATTTAAATAATTATTTGGTTTACAAAGTTCATTTAATTCATCAACGTGATTTGAAATGACATTTAAATTTACAACTTTTAAATGAAAAAGAAAAATTCGGTCCCGAAAAGTGGACAAGACAATTTTTGCAGCGTCAGCATCACAAAAAAAATTCCATTCACTCCCATTTTGGAAATTTGTTTCTTCAATAACGTTTAAAGCGCCACCCATAATAATAACTTTTTTTATTTTTTGTAAAACGAGAGATTTGTCAGTTAAAATTAATTTTGCTATATTTGTTAAGGGACCAATACAAAATAGTGTAAAATAATTATCGGGCATATTTTTTAATAAATTTAACATTTCCGTTTCAAAATTTTCTCTTTTTATAATTTCAATTTTATTATTTTTTGTAAAGTTATTTTGTAAAGAATTTTGTAAAGAATCTTGTAAAGAATCTTGTAAAGTAAAATTTTGTAAATCTAAATATTTATCCATTTCTGCATGAATTTTATCTAAATGATATTCATAATAAAATTTTCCTTCCGAAAAACAGTGACCGGTAACCGGATTTAATCTTTCTTCATAACCGTGAAAGATTTTTGTACCATTTTCAAAACAATTAAATTCATTATGCATTCCAATTAAAACTCCAATTGCATTTTCAATATTTAATTGTAATCCTTTTACAACGCTTATTGCGTGAATTTTTATGGATTGTTTTTGTGTTAAAAGACAAGTAATTGCGAAAAGATCATCACTACCGATATCGGTATCGATAATTAAATTAATTTTATTGTTGTCATTGTTGTTGAAATTGTGATTTATTGTTGGTGTTTGGGCCATTTTTTTTGTTGGTTTTTTTTATGAAAATCTAATGGCCAAAAAGAGAGCTTTGTGTTGTCAATAAATGGATTTTGTAAATACTGTAGAAAATAAACAACCTTATGAAAACCACCCTCAAAGAAATAGATATTCATTGTTAAATAAATTAGAAATACACTATATAATTTAAAAAATAAAAAACATTCATTTTATTCTTTTTTGTTTTGGTTCGTTTTGTTTTTTAATTTTTTAATAAATGTTTTTTAAATGTATTTATAATGTTTATTAAGTTTTTTTTATTAAAATTATTAATAATTAAATAATAAATTTTAATTAATATTTAAATTTAAATTTTAAATTTATTATTTATATTATTTTAAATAATATAATTTTATTTTTTTTATTTTTATTGATATATTTTTAAAAATTATTGATTATAATGAAATATTTAAATAATAAATAGTTTTATAATTAAAATAGAAATATAATATTTTATTATTATAGATAATACAAAAAAAAATATAAAAAATTACAATTTAAAATTTTTTTTAACATTTAAAAATTAAAAAAATATATAAAATTAATAATTTATTATTTTATTGTTTTTAAAAATAATGTAATAATTATATAAATATTATAATATTAAATTTCATATTATTTTATTGTTTAAAAAATAGATTATAATTAAATTATTTATTATTTTTTTATAAATATACATATTATAATTTTTTTTAAAATTTAATAACTTAAATCAGTTATAAATTTTTATTATTATTAATACTAAAAAAATAAATATGTAAATTATAAATAAAATGTATAATAATAAAAAATTTAATAAATTTTATAAAATAAATAAAAATATTATTTAATTTATTTATTTAAAAAATTTCATATTATAAAATACCGTAATTTATTTAAAAAATATTTAAAAATTATAATTTATATTATTTTTAAAAATTTAAAAATCATATTAGATTTATTTTTTTTTTAAAAAAATTAAATTATTTTATTTTCATTATTTTTTATTTTAAGAAATTAATTTTATTATTTTAAAATTATTAATTTTATTAATATAAAAAAAATTATATATATGTTTAGCATATTTCAATGGCGGCTTAGCACAGTGGTAGTGCATCAGTCTTGTAAACTGAGGGTCCCGAGTTCGATCCTCGGAGTCGCCTTGAAAAAATATTTTTTATTGAACTGGCTCGATCAATTACATGTTAATTACTATTTTCCCAACTGTCCTTTGAGATTCCATGAGCGCATCAGCTTTCTAATAACATAAAACTAGTTTAATAAAAACAATTTTCAAGTTAACACTTACCTGTATTTCTTCTAAAGAAAACTTTGTTATTGGAATTCTGTTAAATATGGAACTCACTTCATCACTCGTAAGGAATTTCATAATTCTTGGATTATCAGGACTAGTTGAAAAGAAGAAATAATATGGATTTTGATTTGAGTACCAACTTTTAAATTTGTAATGTAAATAAATTTCAACGTTACTGTTTTTAAATATGTCGCTGAGGAGGACGATTTAATTGCGTTACGCGTATAAAAGACGTATTTACGCATTCTTTCCGAATGTTGTTAAATAACAAAAATTTATTGTGACTACAAAAAAGGAATTTTAACAACATTCAAAATTTAAATGAATTATAACTGTACAAAAATCTAGGGGAGACAACCAAGGTAAATTACTTAAAACTTTACAATTTTGCCTAGCACCATTTACAATTACAACTGTAAAGATTGTATTGTCTTAAAAGAATGATTAGCCACATTTTCCACTTGACCTATAACATTCATTACATTCTTTTTATGATCTGTAACTTTAGATAAAGTGTTAATGATTAAATGGAACATTACTTCCTTTTCTTCTTTCTGTTCTAATTCTAATTGATTTAATTGTCTTGTTAATTGTTGAATAACCTCTTCTGATTGTTCAATACTTGTAATTAATTGAATGTTTTCTTCTCTTAATTGGTTTGCTTGATCTTCTGTCTTTAACTTTTCTTTCGAATATAATTCTAACTCATGTCTTTGTTGTTGTTTTAAATGTGTCAATTCATTCTCTTTCATTTTAACTAATTCAGATTCTTGTTTTAATGTTTCCTCAAGTTCTTCATACTTTAAATTTATCTCATTAAGATGATCTTCTTCTAGTAAACATGATTCATTCATTTGTTGAATCTGTTCTTGTAATGAATTAACTTTTTGTACTAAAACATTTCTCTTTAATTTAATTTGTTCAATATCATCCATTGGTTGAATGATAAGTTCACTCAAATTTAAAGTTTTTAACAATTTCATGTTGTAATTATTAATGGAATTTAATAATTCTTGCTTAAAAGTATTTAAATGTTTTCTATTTTTGTCCAACTCTAAATTTAAATAGTTTATACGATTCTCAATATTTGCCTCTTGTTCTTCCAATAATGTTTTCTCTCTATTTATTGATTGGACTTCTAACGGAGATAGTTCTTGATTTTCAATTTGCTTTAATAACAATTCATTTTCTTTCTTCTTTGTATTAATATGTGATTCTAAATTATTTAATTGTGACAACTGTACTTCTCTATTACTAACTAAAGTACTTAACACTTGCTCATTCACCGTAAGGCTTTGATTTAAAGTTTTATATTCATTCTCTAAATAATGAGTTTTTTGGTCTAATTCTTCCAAAGTTGGTATTTTGTTAATATATTTTTCTAATTGATTCCTAATGTTTAAATATCTATTATTTAATTGAGCACAGTTTTCAGCAAGTGGTCTGCAATCACTCTCCATCTTCTTTTTCCAATCATTTTCAACTCTTTTCATTAAATCTTCATTATCTTCTAACCATGGAACATAAATATCATTAATAAATGACATAAATATAAATACATCATATTTAATATGTTGATCTACAAAATTTTCCATTTCATCCCTTATTTTACCAAATTTTATAATATTACACAAATTATAGATCATCATTAAGATAACACTCCAATTTCTTCCTTGAGGCGTAATTGATAAGTGTCTCTTATTGATTTGAAAGTTTAATTTTAAATGGTCAAGAATCATTAATAAAAGATCTTCATCAATTCCAGTAGCAGAAGTTTTTGGTTTATTATCTTTACCCATAATCATATTAATTCTTCCATAGTATGGAATATTGTTAATTAACATTGTTTTTCTTCTGTCTACTTGTTTTTTGTCATCCCTTAATTCACTTGGTGTTGGAATGACAATTTTTATATTATTATCTAACTCGTTCATAATAAAACTCACTATTTGTCTAAACTTGGCATTATCACCAACTTTTAAATCAATATGAGTACCGAATTCAAGTAAAAAGGCTTGAATATAGGGTAGGTAGACATTATTGTTGTTAGAATTGGATTTACTATTGTTGGTAGATAAAAAGGATTTACTATTATTATTACTAATAGTAGAGATGTTTAAGTTAGTTACATCTCTTAGTGGTTGGCGAGAATTCTTCAAAATGGATGTTTGCATTTTTTTTTGATTTTGTTTAACGATGAAATGAGGCGGGAAAAAAAAACGCTAAAAAAATTAAAAAAACTGAATTTAAAATTTCGATTCAATAATGACACAATTCAAATTTAAATTAACCAAACAGATTCGCTCTCCTTATGTAATTTTTTAATACACTTTTAACCACTAAAATTTCAATTTCGTTTACGAGTTGCTTTCACTGTTCAATATGGGAGTAATGTTTTCCAATTTAGATGCACTAATCCTCCATTTGTATTTCAATTATAAAAAAATTTACTAAAAATTAGCAAATTGTTGTAAATGAAATCATGCTCAATCTTTTTAAAAGAAGCTATTACTCATGAACCAGTTTAATTAGTGAATTAAAATAACTGAACAACAATAATGTTAGACTTTTTGACCTCGTTTTATCAAAGTTTTTATTCTTGGATTGAAAACAATGAAAATCTAATCGGAAATGATCCTAATTATAAAAACATTCAACAATTATTACTTGTTGGAGGAGCTACTACTCTTTTATTAATTTCCGGTTGGCTATATGCAAGACATCAAACAATTCATCTTACAAGCCATATTTCGTCAAAACCTAAGAGTGAGAAAGAATTAACTATTGAAAGTGTAGATCCTAAATATCTTCCCGAGAAGCCTTTAGAAGCAAAGAGTAACCTTAATATGAAAAAGTTTTGGTATCCAATCTGTTTTTCAAAAGATGTTACAACAAAAGATAAGAAAGCATTTACCTTTAAGCTTTTAGGAGAGCCTTTCATATTATTTAGAACAAAAGATGGCAAAATTCAATGCTTAGAGGATAGATGCCCTCATCGTTCTGCAAAGCTAAGTACTGGAGTAATTAATGATTTTGAAGGAAAGAGAAGTGTTGAATGTGCTTATCATGGTAAGTAAGATGAAGCCTTATTAGAAGAATAATAATTTCTCTATTTTTGATCTTTAAAAAGGTTGGAGATTTGCTGAAGAGGGTAAATGTGTTAGAATCCCAAGTATTGAGTCAACCAGACAAGAAGGGATGTGTAAAAACATTTGCGTTTCTACTAGAGCTGTACATGAAGAATTTGATTTAATTTGGGTTTGGCCTGAGAAGTTAGAAAATAATAATAAGGCTGACACTTCACTTATTCCAAGAGAATTATTTAGAGAAGAATACTTATCTAACAAGCCTTACGTTTTCATAGAAGGAACAAGAGATATAAATTGTAATTTTAGTTATATGGTTGATAACTTAATGGACTTTGCGCATGTAGATTTTACTCATGATGGTACTATTGGTAAAAGAAGCAACGCTACTGCCTTTAAGACAACTTTATTGGAGACTGAAGAACAACGTAAACATTTTCCTAAGGAAATGATATTTGACCAAAAGGTTCATAAAGATGCATTTTCTTATTTAGTTCAACGCCCAGAATATAAAACAGTTAACTTGGCTAAAGAGTTTGGGAATATTACATCATTTGTACCTCCTTGTTTTGTTCGTTTAGATAATACTGATTTTACTGATCCAACTGCAAAGAAAGATATATTATTTACTCAAGTGTTTGCCTTAATACCTACTGACGAAAAACATTGTAAAGTAGTATTTAAATTTTATTCAAATATTCCAGTAGTTAATTACGTAAAGAAATTACCATTTATGGATAGTTATTTATTAAAATTTGCTTATAAAACCATTGAACAAGATTTTGAATTATTGGATGGAATTGAAGATAATGTAAATAATAATGGAGCAAAACCTTTGTGTAAAATCGTAAGTGCAGATGCTCCAATAAAGAAATTTAGAGATTGGGAGAAAAAGATGAAAGAATACAATGGAGATAAATTATGGTTCAAAGGATGGCAAGTAAAAGACATTGAAGATTTAATGTAAATTTAAGGCTAATTTATTGTAAGAAATTAAAACCTGATGTTTTACATTTGACTCCTGCTTACAAAATTACTTAATTTAATTAATTAAAAAGGTTTCAATTATTTCCAAAAAAAATGTCACGTTTATTTGTATTGTCAATTCTCGCATTAATCTCTTGCTTTTTGTTGATCTCTTCTTGCCACGGATTTGTTGGAGGTGGTTTACATGATGTCAAAGGACAAGATGAAAAAGTATTATCTTTATTAAAATACGTTAAAAAATCTTTAGCAACTACCAATAAATCACCTGTAAAAATATTAAAAGTTTTAAGCGTAAAAAGCCAAGTTGTTGCTGGAATATTATATCATTTAAAATTAAAGATTGAAACTAATGGAAAAGTACAAGTAATTAATACTAAAGTTTTAGAAACTTTACCTAATGAACTTGGTTTGTCAAAATTTGAATTAAAGGGAGTTGAAAAGGTTGAAAAAGTTGAACATGAATTATAATTTATTTAATTGACTAGATAATGAAATTGTCAAATACGTTATTGAAAACTCAGTTGTAGAAACTGAAGAACAAGAAGGAATAAGAAAAGCAACTATTGAAAAATTTCCAAAATTTAGTAAAATGGTTTCAAGTATTGATCAAATGCAATTATTAAAAGTTTTATTAAAGATGAAAGGAGTTAAAAACATTTTAGAAATTGGTACATTTACTGGTTATAGTGCCTTAACATTTGCATTGGCCACAAATGACACAACTAAAATTACTTGTTTAGATGTTAGTGAAGAATTTACAGAAATTGCAAAAGAATTTTGGAAGAAAGCAAATGTAGATTCTCGTATTGAATTAATTATTCAACCAGCTTTAGAAAGTTTAAAACAATTAAAAGAAAAGAATGTTGAGAAATTTGATTTTGTTTATATTGATGCTGATAAAAGTAATTATTCAAATTATTTAGATGAAGTTTATGATTTACTTGAACAAAATGCATTGGTTGTAGTTGACAATACTTTATGGAGTGGAAGGGTTTTAGATTTAAATGATCAAACAAATGATACTGTTGCTATTAGAGAATTTAATAAGAAAGTAAAGAATGATGATCGTTTTGATTCTGCAATGGCAACTGTTGGCGATGGTTGTACTTTTTTAAGAAAGAAATAAACATTAATTTCACCAGCACCATTTGGTTCATTTTCTTTTGGTACCTTGTTTTTCATAAGTAATCACAACCGATGATAGCTCAGCTGGTAGAGCATGGGACTGTAGTAAAACTGTTATCCTGTGGTCGGCGGTTCAATTCCGTCTCATCGGAAATAATTTTTTAATGAAATATTTTTTTATTTAATCTTTTTTATTTCATACTGAAATTAATTTACAACAAAAATTTTTATTTACAAATCATCCTTCTTCTTTTCTCTCTTCTTTATCTTTGACGCAAACCACTTCAACCCTAATGATATGTCAATAAAATTTACAATATTAATATTTACAAACCAAAATAAATAAAAACTTACCATTCTCTATACCATCTCCACTTAAAGTACTTATACTCTCTACATACCAATCTCTTCCTTGTTGTTGTAAACCAATATTTTCTTCTAAATCAAATTGTGCAATTAATTCCGTTGCAGTTAATGCACCTTCTTTATCTTTTTTATTTGCAAAAATTAATATTGGAACACTTTTTAAGTCTTGATCTTCTAATAAATTTAATAATTCTTGTTTTGATTCTTTTAATCTTTCACGATCGGCACTATCTACAACGTAAATAATTCCATTACTTCCTTTATAATAATGTTCTTTTAAATAATTTTGTTTTAAATAATTTTATTTAAATAAATTAATTAAAATTAATTAAAATTAATTAATTGTTAAAATTTAATTAGAAAATAATTTAATTAAATTTTTAATTGTTTTTATAATAATTAATTAATAGAATCGATACGAATAAATATATTTTAAAAAAATAAACTTACTCCATAATCCTCTAATATTACGTTGTCCTCCTAAATCCCAACAATTAAATGTTAAACCTTTATATTTAACTTCTTTTACATTATATCCAATTGTAGGAATAATTGAAATATCATCTTCTTCTTGAATAATTTCTTTTTCATCCTTTTTTTTAGGTTGTGTCACAATCCCAAATGTTTTAATTAAACTTGTTTTCCCACTATTATCTAAACCTAATATTAAAATCCTTGATTGTGTCAAATTATTCCCTTTTAGCAGTGAAATTAATCCTCCCATTTTTTTTTAAAGTTTTTTCAGTCTTTTTGTTTTTCAGCCTTGTTTTTTAGGCTTGTTGTTGTTTTTCAAGGTGCGCGGAACAAACGATGTTGATTTTTTTTTTGAAATTAGAACATGACCATTGCTTAAGGAACTCAAGAAGAAGAAGGTGATGGAAGAAAGATGGAAAGTACTTGGACATCAATGGAAAGATAAAGACATTTCAAAAACGTAAGTTACTACTGTATAGAGGATTTTATTCATTGTTATTTTCATTAGTGTCAGAGGAAGAAGATTGTTGTTGCTGAGCTTTCTTTTGTTTTAATTCTAACTTTTTCTTTTCCAATAATTTCTTTCTTTCTTCACTAGACATTTTATTACTTGCAGTAGTGGTTGTTGTTGTTGTTGTTATCTTCTTCTTTTCAACTTTATAAATCACTCTTGGTAATTCAATAGGTTCCACATTTGTTGTAGATTTTAAATCAAAAGCAATTACTTGTAAACTAAATTGATATTTTACCTTTTCACTTAAATTATTTAATAATTTATCTAATTGTAAATTTAAACGTTTTTCTTTCTTTTCATTTTCCATAAAACAAGTATAAATCATATTTCCTTCATATGCAATAGTTGAAATTGTATAACCAATAATATTTTGTAAATAATTAATTAAATCTTTTAATGTATTAATATTATCTTTAATTTTATAAATTTCTAAATTATCCCAAATATCAAATCTTTCATTACAAATATCTTTTTTACAAGGTAATAAATCTGACATTGTAATAAATGGTATACCAATATTTACAAAACATTGACTAAATCTTTCAAGAAACTTTTCCTTTTCTTTTTCTGTTTTAATTTCGTTTTTAATTTCTTCTAAATTAATATCTAATACTTTATATAATTCTAAACCAACTAAACCTGTAATTAAAGCAGTTGTTGTAATCATTGCTGGAATAATATTACCTGCAATACCTTTTGTTTCATATAAATCAGCTTCTGGTATTTTATAACAACGTGCTCTTAAATTACTTGCACTTGTAATAAATTCCATATGTAAATCATCATCTTTTTCAAATTCAATTTCATTTAAATAAAATTCATTTTCAATTAGTGATTTATCTTCATTTATTTTTTCAGCTATTTGTATAACTGTTTGTCTTAATTTTGTTAAATAAATTTCCATTTCTTGTTTTTCTTGTTCTAATTCAATTTCCATTTGTTTATTTTCTTCTTCTTTTTCTTCTTCTTCTTGTTGATTATTGGATTGTTGTTGTTGATCTTTTGCATCATCGTCATCTCTAGCAATTGGGTTTGGAATATATTTTGGTAATATTGTTTGTTCAACTATACGAATAATATAATCCTTATTTTCATTAAAGAAATTTAAATGATCATTTAAAATAAAAGGTAATTTAATATTAAATAATTGTGAATAAAGTAATGCACCATAAAATATAAATTTTAAATGTGTTAAATCTTGAATATTAAATTCTAATGGACGTGGACATTTCTTTGAACCACTCCAAAACTTTGCTCCAGATTTTGTAATAAAATCTTCAGGATAAGTTAATAAAATATTACGTATTGCATGGTTATATAATTCTTCAAATTTAATACGACACCAATCTAAACAATCTTCAAATGATTTTGGTCTTTGACTTAAGTACAAACTAACTGATTCTAAAGTAATTATATTATTTCCTTTTTCAGCTAAAAACTCACTTGGCGATTTCAAAAATAATTTTGATTCTTCAATTGATTGAAAGAAAGTTGAAGTAAAGAATGCTTTTGCCCATGAAATTGTATGTTGTATAACATTTGGATATCTATGAATAGTACATTCAGGGAACGTTTTTTGCGGTGGATCTTTATGTTTACCATAATTATTTGTAAGATATGGAATGACTGATTCAGAATTTGCTTTTGTACCTAAAGTACCACTTTCTAATAAAGGTAAATGATAATAAACACATTTAGAATCAACATATAATCTTGCTTCAATATTATCTAATGCATTAACTATTAGATCTTTACTTGTCCAAAATTCATCATTAAATACATTTTCAGTTTCTCTACCAACTCTATCTCCCATTGCTTTAATATTTAATGATGGATTCATCTTTAAAACACTTTTAGAAGCACATTCACTTTTCATATGTCCTACATGTTCTTCTCTAAAGAGGAATTGTCTACTTAAATTTGAAATCTCAATGGAATCCATATCTGTAACTATTACTTCACCGCGAGGACCACATCCCAATCCAATCATTGCAAAATTCTTTAAATATTCACAACCTAACGCTCCAGCACCTACTAAAAAGATATTCTTATTCATTAAATTATTATTTTGAAAATCTTCTCCAAATATTCCATATTGTGCGTCATAACGATTATTTTTATAATTAACATTAATTTGATATTTTTCTAATAATAATTCTTTAATGTTAACATTATTGCTGTCAACTGTTGATAAATCAATATTGTTAATAATCTCAGTAATTTTCTTTGGAATACATTCTAAAGCTTCAAAATTAAACCATTGATTTAAAGGAGAGAACTTTCCAGTACATGCTTTTTGTGCTTCTTGAGCTAATAAACCACCTAATAAAGTACACATTGGATTTAATGGACCTGTCAATGTCATTGTCAATAATTTTAATAAATTTAAATTATCATTTAAAATATTTTGTACTCTTTCATTTCCTTTATAATCTTCTTTTAATAAATTTAAAATCTTATTAAAATCTTGTAAATTATAATTTTCTGGAAATCTATTTTCCATTTTAATAAATTTATTTAATAAAACTTGAAAATAATATAATTTCAATGGATAATCCATTTTAGCAAAATTATAAATTAAAAAATGTGACATCACATCATCATGTAACCCTTCATCAATATCTTTCATTGAATTTTGTAAACTTTTAAAATAAAAAGGTACATGTTCTTTAACTTGTCTAAAATAACCACCATGTGTATATTTACTTAATTTCTTAACATCTAAACCTAATAACTCAAATTTATATAAATCTATAACTTTAATTTCAATTGGTTTATCTAAATTATTTAATTCAGTCATCCCTTCAATTGAATGAAAGTTTACAAAATTTCCGTTAGCCAATCCGTGAGGTTGTGGTTGAGTGTGATCTTTTGTATCAATAATTATTCTATTTTCTATAATTTCAATTCCCGTTACAACGCCTTGTACGATTGGTTCGCCATCTATATCTTTTACAATAAATTTATCTTTTCCAAAATCTACAAAACTTGTAGCAAATAAACCTTTTGTAAAACCTGAAATAAATTTAATATTATTTTCGTGACAAATATTATTTAATTTTATTGTAAAATCAGATAAAATTAAATCATCCGTTGTAATAACAATATTAAAATTATTTTTTAAAATAAAATCATTTTCCAAAATTTCATCCATTTTTGTAACGGTCAACTTTTCTAATTTACAACAATTATTTAACTCAATTAATTTATCAAAACAACAATCCAATCTTAATTTCCCTAAATCATTTTCATTTAAATAAAATTGACTATTTAAATCTAAATAATTTACAATCTTAAAATTATCAAAAATTGTAATTGATTTAAATCCCATTAACATTAAATTTTTAATAATTTCAATTGATAAACCATTACAACCAATAATTAAAACTTTTGTTTGATGAATTTGTTGCATTGCTTCTTTACCGATAGCTCTCATTTGTCTATCGTATCTTTGAGTATTGTTATCTTCTTTCAAGTCTTCTTTCAAGCCTTGTTGTTTAATAGAGTCTTCCTCCAATACCGGCACTGGAGCTGAAGTGGTAGATGTCTTTAATAAATGGTCATGTTGATCTTCGGAGAGCATTTTGTTTTCACTTGGGTTTTTGTATTTTTTTTTTTTGATAAATTTTTTTTTTGCTGATCTAGATTTTTTTGCGAGTTTTTCAGGCTTGATTTTTTTTTGATCAAGAGAGGAACTTGAAATTGTAATCTTTGAATAATTATAAATTGTTTAAAACCTTCTTTTAAAATGTTGTAACTAGCCAACAATAGGTGCATTAAAATTAAGATTTTTTTTAACAATACCAATCGGAAATCAATTTTGATTAACAATAGTTGTAACTGAGGATTTCCATGACAACAACTTGCACAATAACCTTCAAAATTTATAACACGATAAATTGATTATAATTATTGTAATTTATTTAAGACTGTGTCTTGATTAATTAAAAAAAAAATGTCGTTAAGCCACAAGACTCACCTTTACTTTTTAAATAACAAGAAGAAAAAACTATCAAATGCTTTACTATTCATGACAACGATTAAAAAGTCTTTAAATTCTTCCAAAATCCTTACCATATATAATCCAACAACAATTATTACCAACAACAATGGAAAATGAAAAGGATATATTGACATTGACAAATGACGTTATTTTTTATTATTTTATTGTACAACAAATTGTAAAGTCAAATAAAAAAACGGAAAATAAAAATATTTTACAATATGTTATTGTAAAGAAAGATTTAGAATTTGAATTTAAAGAAGCCAAAGATTACAATAATATTGACGATAAATATATAGATTACAATAAAGATTACAATGAAGATTACAACAGTGAAGATTATAGTCAATTAACAAATGAAGAAAAAAAATTAAATTTAATTAAAAATTTAAAAATAGAACCATTTAATGATATTTCATCAAATTTAACTGATTTATTAAATAAAACTTTACAAGAAAATACAATGACATTATTTACAAAATCAACCGTTACAAAATTATCAAATTATACAACTAATAAATTATTAGAATTTATTAAAGAAAGTAAACAACCTCTATTTATAGAAATAAATAATAATAATTCTACTAATAATAATAATGTAAGTGATAATAATGAATATGAAATTAAAGAAATAAAAAGAAAATTAGACTTTACAACAGATATTCATACAACGTTGTATACTAGTAATAATAATTTTAATAATTATAATAATAATATGAATTTATATAGTAGTGATAAAAATAATAATTTAAATAAAGAAATTATTTCTTCTATTGAATATAGAATTATTCAAGGTAGAATATTAAAAGATGATCCAATCTATTGTTATGGTAAAATAAAACGTAATGTTGATAACAATACTACTGCTAATGTTAATTTTAATGATGATGATAATAATAATAATACTATTTACAGTAGCAGCAATGACAACAATGATAGTGGTGAGAGCGATAATATTGTTGACAATAATAATAGTTATAATAGTAAAAATAATAATAGTTATGGTAATATTAGTGGTAACGTTAGTGGGGCAGAAGAGAGAAAGGAATTTTCATTTATTCCATTAATTGTAATGTCTGGAAAAGATGATAGTAATTTAAAACAAACATTGAAATTGGAAAGAACAAGTAGTGAGGTAATGTTTTTAATTGGTTCGGCAATTTTTCTTTATGCCTTTTTCAAATAATTATTTTACAAAATAAAATTTCAATACAAATGTTTCTTGAAGATATTTAACCAAAAATAAAAAATCTACAGCACTACAGGTTCCCGAGAAGTCTCCCATCTCAGTACTAATGTAGCCCTACTGTGCTTAACTTCTCAAATCGGACGGGATGAGGTGCTTTCACAGTGGTATGGCCGTAGATATTCATATTGAATTTAAAAGCACTAAAAAAGATTTTTTTTTTTTCTTTTCTTAACGATTTATATTGTAATTCATTTATGCCCTTAAAGAGGTCTTAAAAAGGAAATATTAGAGTATAATATTATATAGGTGCTTTCACAGTGGTATGGCCGTAGATGTTATTGATTTAATCACAAACAGTATAAAACGTTGAAACTGTTTGCCAATTCATCCGGATGATTGTTTGAATGCATATTAACAAAAATGTTTTAAACATTGATAGGTAGTGTTGTTCTTAAAACCAGGTGTTTAAAGGTTAACTTTGGTTTTATTGAAAGTTACATCTTGAAGGTTTTTAATCTTTCCAAATATTGTAGCCATCTATTCTTTTGTTCTTGGTGAAACTTCATTTGTTTTTCATGC